>MKEJ01037146.1:0-12299 GCA_001753735.1 Embelia ribes
TTCTTTTGTGTACTCTGATATTGATATGCTTTATATCGAGTTGTTGATAAAATTGACGATTAGCGTGTTTTTTTCTATTCTTCTTTTATTCCAAAACTATATATCTTTCTTTTCTTTTTCTTTAAAAATGGAAAACACTCACCCCCCGGATTTTTCGGAATTCAGGGCGTGACACTACAGAACAATTTTCTGGTGCATGGTCAATTGGTGGAACGAGTACGAGTCAGATTCACACACAAACTGAATTGATGTCATAGCATATACAACGTAATATACAATAAGCCTATGATGGGAACTACTCCAATAATATGTACGGTTAATATAGATCTAACATCTATTATGATTAGCTTATATTTTAGATCATCGAAAAGTATATAATATGTTTGGTTTGGACGTGACCTATTTTTAATATAATCCTACTTTTGTACTAGTAAAATTACTATTGTCCAATGCATAAAATTAAATTATATTCACAATCACCATCCATACTATCTTGTTTTAATAAAGGTAATGATAATTGATTTCGTATTTGATCAAATAAATTGACAATACTTACCTTAACTAGAATGCCATAAGAAATTACTATTGCTAATGCAAAAAATTAAATTATATTCACAAATCACCATTCATAATATTGTGTTTTAATAAAACTAATAATAATTGATTTTGTATTTGATCACATAAATTTACAATATTCAAGTTATTATCGGATTACTGTCCTCTGAGGATACATTTCTACCACATAGGGCAAAGTAATTACATTTTATTATTGGATTACTGTCTTCTGAGAATACATTACCACCAAAATAGAGAATAATTACTACAGACTATATTTGATCTGTAAGCCTAATATATTGATTTATTATTAAATATTTCAAAACCAACAACATAGAACATAGTTTCTTCTTTGTGAATGACTGATTTTCAATATTGTGACTTAAATTGTGCGACATGGCAAAAATTGTGGCTATAATTGATTATTGTAAAATACAAAACTTTTACACATGAATTTATTCTTGTATTGAGGTGATATCCCACAAATGTTAGCAGTACTCAACAATAGCATAAATTTTGTACTACTTCAAAAGAGCCAAAATAATTGTTTTTTCTAATGGACTTTCTACATTATATTTTAGATAAAGTTGATATTGCTCCTATCCTTTGGGACTCGTTTCAATTTGCCCCCTATTCTTTTATTTTTATTCAATTTACCTCCTATCGTTTTATTTTTATTTCAATTTGTCTCGTATCTTTTCAATTTACCCTTATAATTTTAGTCTCTTACAAATTTTTTTCCTATGTTTTTTTTCCATTTCAATTTACCCCTATAATTATAAAATTTTTCTATTATTATATAATAAGTGATTGAAATAACAGAAATAATTTCTCGAAAGTGTTTTGACGGAAAAATGGATCATTTACATATCATATATCCCTTTTAACGTATCTTTTAAATATATTATTTAGTCAATTTATCTATATAATTAAGTATTTATAATAAGTTAAAAAGATGCGTTAAATTGATCATTTGTCCATAACTAATCTACTTACATACTAATTTTTTTTTTTAAGAAATAATATGCTATTATTTCAATAAGATATCTATAATTAAAGTTAAATTTGTTAATGATATGGGTAAATTGAAATGGGACAAAAAAGATTGGGATATATTGAAAGAGACTAAAAGTATAGAGGAAAAATTGAAAGATAGGGAGACAAATTGAAATGAGATTAAAATGATAGGGTCAAATTGAAACAAATTAAAAGATAGGAGACAAATTGAAACGAGTCTGAAAGAACAGGGGCAAAATTAACTTTACCCAAAATTTTAATTGACATGTCATTATGTAAAAAAAATTAGCATCATAAACACAAATAATAGCACCAAATAATAGAACTTTGTATCAATAATATTATAGATGGTAACCATATAATTGATGTAATCATACTAATGATAGCGGTAGTCAATTAAAGACTACTATTAGTCATTATAAAAAAAATTACCACCAGTAATAATAGTAACTATATTGATGGCATGTAATATTACCGGTGGTGATTGTAACATTTTGCTCCATCCTAACAAGCAGTGAGCCACAACAAAGTATGCCCCGTCGATCTAAAATCAACTATTGGGATTAGAAAATTTAAGTTTGGAGGATGGTCATATTCAAAATTTGGAATAATTTAATGTTAGTAGTTGATTTTTCATCCGACAACTTTGCGTGTTTTGTACCACTTAGCGGGCTACCTTATACACCCTCAATTACTTTTTAATCGATTTATTTTTTTTATCATTTTTTTTAATTATACATTTAGAAAATCAATGAATTATTCGTTATTTTTTTTTTATAATTTTATCCCTATTAGATGACTAGAGTAGTAAGTTTTCAATATTTAATGAAAGGTAGTAAAGTAAATATTATTTATTTTTTTTATAATTAAGGTCAATTAATGATTTTATTAATTTTTATGCTCTAACTTAAAGTTGTAATTAAAAAGAAATTGAGGGAATAGTTCCCATATAATCCGAGGTTAATATAACCACAAATCCGAAGCAATATAGAGCAAGACTACTCTACTTTAAATAAAATAAAATAAAAAGAAATTAGAAGAGTTTTTATTCAATATTTGTGGTGTAGCTAATTTCTTTAATATGCATAGTTGATATTTTATTAAATAGGTCGGAGGTGCTCTCCAAAAGTCCTGATTAGTATATTCTCGAGTTGTTGTTTTTTTTTTTTTGGCTTAATATATCTAAGTACGCATAACTAAAAAAAAATTCATTTTGCGAATTGAGGTGGAACATAATGAAAAATACATGTATTTTTAATTGTTCCCATTTAAAACCCTTCTAATTCACTTTTTTTTAGTCATTTTTCCAATTAAAAATTTTAAAAATATGTGAAAATAAAAAAACATATTAATATCAAGAGCTTATAGCATAAATTATAAATGATGCGTAAATTTCAAATATTATTTAATATTTTAAACTCGTTGCGTAACATACAAATATATATATATATATATATATATTTTATATTGTAATTTAATAACTGGGGTCCGTACTCTTTTATTACATTCACAAGTCTGAGAAAGGTCATTTTCTGCATCTTTTGGACCTTGTTTTCCCCGCTAAGCTGTAAGAATCGCACGCATTCCTTTCTTATCCAAAGATATACTCTTAATCCAATCAGATGGCCCCACGTAAGCTTCATTCTGATTCTCCACAGTTTTAAAAACGTTGTTTTCCTTTTGCTTTAAATGGGTTCATTATTTGGATTCTGTTTTAATTAGTTCTTGCCTCTAATTTCATTTCAAAAATAAAATTAAAGATTTGTGACTTTTGATAAAGATCACATACTGTAGTACATCAATATTTTCATCAACGGAAAACTAGTTATTGTGTGTCCTCTCTCTCGGAATGTTGTATTGTTTAAATTTTACTACTAAAATGAAGCATATTTATGATCCACTGGAAAACTACAACAGTATGCAAAAGAATCATCATAGTACATTCCACACAAACATCTAGTGGTTAAAATTTGTCATACCTTCTCCTAATAATCTAATACCTTACAAATTTTAATTAGTATTGGATCTCAGATAATGATGATATTAATTGCATTCGAGCGATTGAGGATAAATGTTCTCGAATTTCATTAATGAGGGAGTCATCAAGCGATCAACTTTCTTGCTAATTTTCATTCTAACCTCGAGTGAGCCCCAAGGATAGGAGAAGTATTTTTAATCCAGAGCTCAAAAGCTTGCTCTTTGGACTAAGTATATATCAAAATAAATAATTTATAAGCTACAAAATAGTCTCTGGGTCTACTTTAAACAAATAATCCATTTGTGGCAATTAGGACCATGGAACCAAGGGTTTCCAGGAGGGTTCTCAGCATCCCAAAATTTTGAAAAGTTCGCTCTTTGAGCCATTTGTTTGTGATTGTGGACCGAACCAATGGTTTCTAGGAGGGTGTTCCAACATCCCAAAATTTTGAACTGTTTAGTACCTATCTTATATTTTAGAGTAAATTTTTTTACAAGACATGAGCTTCATAATAATTTTTACGATTTCCAGGCTCATATTTTTAATTTTCTAGCTCCGACCTGCTCGTGCGGATGATGCCACACAAGTCTATGTGCACAATAATCCTTCCTTGCTGGCCCCTCATCTTCTCATCACTAGCATATGTGCCCCGGTTCAACAACAAATAATATGCTGCTCATGTCATATATATAAATACACACACTAGCTAATATCATACGTAAGTGTGCTCAAACATGGTCCGTGGCTTTCTCTGGTAAATATAATCAGCATAGATACATAAATAAGTGGACCAGAAGAAAGAAATACAATTGGATTGGTCCACCCTAATAGCTATATATCCAAGGGAACAAACAATTAGGACCTTTTATAGCTAGGTTTTGTCTAATATTGCATTTAATGAGATGCTAATTAGGGCTGCTTTTTGTCGCAATATAATTACAAGAAAAGAAAACATGCTTCCATCAACTTTTTTATTTTTTTTCCTATTATGTATTGTTAGAAGTTGAGATAATTTTGGAGGGAAAGCAATTGAATATTATAAGTTTCGTCACATTTGATCCAAATCGAAAATCCGAAAAAGGAATTATTATTGAAATTGGAAATACGAGTACAATAAGGTACTGTTTCCCTCAATCAAACCGAATTTATCCCTGGCTTGAATAACTGTAGGAGAGAGAATTCCTTTTTCAAAACTATTTTTCTTTGACAAAATAGAAAAGAAAAAAAATTTATTTGTGCTTCAAATCCTATTTTCGAAACCTCAAGGATAAAAGGCCCAAAGCTTAAAGAATTTTGGTCAAGCTGATCTTTGTTGGAGGGTTGTCGACACTAATTAAGTCAAAGATTGTCAAGATTTGATTTAATTTTTAGTTCCAATTATTTAGCTTTTTTTATTATTATTATGATATATTTGTTATTTAGTGTATGACTTCTGTTTTGAAGGTGATGTTGTGCTTGTGTAAAGAGTCATGCTCTGCTTAATTTATCATAGCATCAATCACAATTATCTTTTTCCTCTTTATATAATTTAACATGTTTCATGGGACTAATTAATAATAACTTTTATTTACGACAATGCCTTGGTTTCCAATTAAAAGAAAATGAAATAACATACGATATCAAACCACTAAAAGAAATTATATAATGTTATGCATGCTAGTAATATATTAGCTAGTTGCAATTTTGGAGTAGTTAAAACTTAGAAGTCCAACAATGGTTTCTTAATTCGAATTCTCGTTTTTGTTTTTTAGTGAACTCGACCACATACGGTGTTTGTGTAGAAGGAAAAGAAAAGATAGAAGAATTTTTTTCGGAAAAATTGACAAGGCATATATTAATCAATGGAATTAATTAATTAATTAATTAATATGCTGATGAACTAGCGCAAGAACATAGTTTTCAATAATATCGATAGGACCCAAAAGAGCATTAGCAATGGGAAAATATTTTATTCACTGGCCGGGAGACTTTTGTTAGATATTTGTCCGTATAATAGTGATATGTATCACTTGTGTATCAACTAAGATACCACTTACTGTGGCTCTTTTTGTTTTTTCTTTTTGCTTTTTTTTTTTTTTTATTATAATACAATGAAAAAATTGGAGATTTTGGAAAATGGAACTTCGACCACTCAAAAATAAACAAATGCAAGAACAAAGTAAGATTATTAGATGCTAAAACATCAAAAATCAAAGAAACGTGGAGAAACAAAGGGAGGGACCTAAACATAATAAGAAAAATTGTTTCTCAAATCATTTTACAAAATCCAAGCACTCCCTTCTCTTTCTTTCTTTTTTTATATAAAAAAGTAGAATATATTTGTCGTTATATTGCTTACAATTCGGATATGGTAATACAGTTTGGAGTTAAATATGAAACTACTTTAGTATGAAGATATGTCATGTTGAAGTCACAAAAGCTAACAAACCTCAAATGGTGGGCTAACCAAGATGTAGACCATAACTTCCCAAACAAGAATTAGACTAAAAATAAAAACAATTAAAATTTCAGGTGCTTAGTCCGGATACTTATAACCACACCAAAATAATAATAATAATAATAAATAAAACCCTTAGTTAATTGGAAACACTATCAACAAACCACCTCTCACGTGGCCTTACTTTACTTGTGACGCAAACACATGCACAAATATCTTATATTTGGGTCGGAAGTGAGATTTTTACTGGTTCTAATTGGAGCCAACAACGTACATAATTATACAACACAAAAATGAATGGACCACCATAAATAGTCCAGAAGGGAGCGAATTTTCCTCCATTGTCTGTGTAAAGTGTTTTTCGTGAACTTGGATGCAGTACATGTGTCCCTGAATGCATGTAGGAACCTCAACATATGATATGTGTCATCCATTCAAGTCTTTCTGGTGTAAAAAAAAAATTTACACCGGCGGTGGAGGTAAAGTGTACTTACTGCTAATGAAATATCTGATGCTAACTAGGATCTTCAAATATGATTCCAATAGTTTGTAGATTAGTGGGATACTTAACAAAGTTAACATTTAAGGATTTCAATAATAGTAAAAAGTATTGTAGTCATACCCGGGTCTTGTTCTTTTGACCTGACTTGTTCAGTATAAGTACGACAAAAGGATCGGATTTTCCTAATAAATCAACGGATGGCAAGTTTTCGGCAGCTATTATTGTCACAGAGAGAACTCCTCGAACAATAACATCTTTTTTCTTCCTGGAACCAGATTTTTTGGGAACTTCTGTCTCAGTAATTCCAGCTTTAAGGACCTTTTCAATTGTGGTCAACCGAAAATCAGGATTCACAAGCTTTGAAAATACACTCTCAGTGCCAGAGGGACAGTATAGAAGCTCCAAGTGAACCTACAACACAAAGTTGATTATGTGAAAAAGAGTGGTTAAGGACAGAGCGACTGTTTTGCACTTACAATGAAGTGAGCAACAAAACCGCATCTAGCACTTAACTGATTCTGATCATTGCATAAGGTCATACCAAAAAAGGCTTTTCTTTATTTAAAGCAATATAGTGACTTTGTATAGAAAAATCCATCATAGTAAAGAGAAATTAAGAAGTAGCTATTACAAATCATGCACTTCGTATGCATACATAGTGTTAGAGAGATAAATGTTGATGGAAGCTTAAGATGTTAGGCGGGATGCTCATTATATTATTTATTATCTTCAACACGCATATTTTTTAGCCAAACAAGTACATGCAAATTTTTTAATTAAATAGCAGCGAGACTTGAACCATAACATTTGCTTGCTTTGTTACCAAGTAAGTGATGCACTAAGCATAAGCTATTAGAAGAGGCAAATTATATTATTTATTATCTTCAACCATAAAGATATAGGATGAAGATTCAGTAGGCACGCTCAGGGCTCACCTGGCCCCTCTCTTTAGTATCTCTCTGAACCACCAAGTCCTTGACCAATTTCAACCACACATCTTTAACCTTGCCTGGTTCAAGATCTCTCAGAGCAAATTGAGCACAACCGATAAACTCAGAAGCTTGTACCCCTTCATCATCAAACACCCTTACTGTCAAGTGCTGTGTAGATGCATCTTCCACTACGAACTCAAAGTGCTCATTCCAGATTGGATTTAATTGGTTGTTCTAAATATAAACGAAGTACAGACTTGCATTAAGAACTGGTGAAGAATCAAAAAGAGTTGTATTATAAGAACAGAGAATAGAAGAAGTTGTCTTACTATAATTTTGCTAGTTTTCATTCTGTCCCGCAATGGCCTTACGAAAATTACAGCATAAGGATCAGATTTGCCGATCAAGTCTTTATTCGTTAAATTCTTGCCTTGCACAAGCTTCACATCTAATATACCAACAGGCTTCAATTCCAGGTCACTGAAGGAAAATAAGTGCACCAAAAACAAAAATTATGAGCCACGAAAAAAATTTATTCATCAGTGATGCAGAAATTCTGATCATTGTAGAATTGAAACCAAATTCTGAGTGGTGGTTAAATTGATCATTGATCAAGACAAATATAGGCATAGCAGAAAATATCATACCTGTAATCCCCGGGCAAGATTGGTACAATTTTCCGAACTGGCCACGTAATAGAATCTTCGATGGCATCATGTATTGTTTCCTACATAAAGAAATCTAAACCTTTGAATACAGTGTTTCATACATCATATATATTACAAGCAGAAGCACATATAGGCATTAATATACTTGTTATTGCATGCTTTCCAAATGATAAATACGATGAATTTTATGGGAAGGGAAGAAAATAGAAATAGAAATAGAAATAGAAATGATGACAATGCTCATGTTTTATCCAGATATGAGACAAACCATGTATGATGCGGCTCACATTAAGAATATTCTTATACTAATTTTCCTTCCATTGGTTCTATAAAAACTGATATAAATTGTTTCTGAAAACAGTTCCAAAGACTTTTGCTATTAATCATTTGTATTCGTTGTTCCAATCAAGAGAAAACTTCTTTTCAAAACCTACAATGAAAGCAAGTTGAAAAATCTCTATCGTTGTTTGCAAATAGATTCTCATATGATTTACATAGACTGGGGAAAAAAGTTCTTTCAGAAACGCAAGTAAACAACATACATATCACAAGCTTCTATTCATCTTATCCATCTAAAGGCTAGACTTCGATAGATGAGTTTAAAAAATACAAAAAGGAAAAAGGAGCATTTATCACAAACCTCTAGAACATCAGATATTCCTGGAATTGACGATAGTTCCCCACCAATAACTTTAAGAGTAAAGTCCAAGTTTTTCTGTGGCAAAATCAATCAAAAGGACAAAGGTGTTTTCAAAGGTCGAGTATTTCTCTGTGAAGGACATGATAAATGTCGTGAAAGTGTGCACAAATTTGAAATTTCCGTTAATGATAGAAATCAAATTACATAATTGGTTCCTATCATGGTGCTGGAAATCAGAGGGGGGTAAAAGCAACAACTAGATGACTCACTTTTTCTCTCAAAGAATAACAAATAGCTCCAAAGCAAGGGAACTCATCAACCAGTGGTGTAAATATTAACCTAAAAACCCCAGTAAATCCGATGTTTTTGACCTGGAATTACATAAGAATATAGGTGTTATACGTTGAAGTGAAGTAACAAAACGGAGTCGTTTGGTTGCAGCTTTTAAGCAAAAATTCAAGGTTTTCACAAACCTAGAAAGAAGCTAGATGGGCCTAGCTTTGCCATCTAGCGTTTTTGGTTGAAACAACAAAAAAGCTCACCTTGAAATTTGCAAAGCTGAATGATAGAAAAGCCGAAAAGCTTAAGTTGCAATCAAACAAGCACATGCATGAGGTAGATACACAGAGAGATCGCACCTCTATAGGTAGTCCAACACCGACTAGGGTTTTGACATCAAGTACGATTTTGGGATTTCCATCCCACTGCAACTCCAATTCCATAACAATACCCTTGGCATAACCTTCAATGATAGAAATACCTAGAAGGAGACCAACAATTTCTATCATTTACAGTGAAGTTCAGATATGGAGAGAGCTCATGTTGCTGCATTACATGCAATATATGAACCAATCCACACTTGCTAAATTTATGACTATCGAGAATGCACTAAAAGAATTCGCTTATCAAGTAAAATCTTAACATGCGAGCTATCCAAGTTTGGATATATCAAACCATGCATAAACTCTTTTGAAACTTGATGGTCAGAAAAAAAATAAATTTCAGCTCCTTTTTCCAACAAGATAAAATAAAATTTTGGAAGCATAATCTTTTTAGACCAACATGAGCAACAAATATCGGACAATTAAATTGGATAATCCTTTCTTTTCTTGTTTTGTTTTTACCAAACAAACTACTAATAGTTCCACAAGCTCAAACTAAGCATGCAAGTGATTGTATATCAAGCTATTTAACACTTCCCCTTATGTGAGAGTATTTCATTATAAGACAAATAGGTAGTGATTCCAAAACTCGAGCCCTGGGTTATTTGGAACCCGAACTCTTACTCCTAATTAGACCACCAATTGTGTTCCATGAACTAAAAATCTGCCGATATCTCATGAAATAAGTGTAGTTTATTTCTTCGCGTAATTTGACCTGTTTTTCCAAAATTGATAAAAAGAAAAAGACACCCAGATTGTTACTTTGTTGAATAGGATTCTGTAGCAACTTGGTAATTGGTTATCCACCTGTAAACATGTTAAGAAAATTCCTATAATCTAAGCAGATAACTACGTCAGAAACAAAGAATAAGGACACATAAATGTACCAAGGATTGACTCAAGTCCACTGATAAAATTTCTAGCTTTTTTTCCTTTGGTTGATAAAAAAGATAAGTAAAAATTTTGTATATATAACAAATTTCAAAATTAATTGCACAGAGTACCAAATTTTAGTTTCACTAAGATGGTGATGGTTACCGCTAATTCTATGACTTGAAACTAAAAAAACACATTATTTTAATCGACCTGTTCCTAACACACAAAATCCATCTGTCATTTTTATATAACCCCAACAAATCTCAACAAATTATGATTCACTTTGGAAACGATCACTTGGCAATCTAGCGAACCTGTAAATTGTGGAGCCACAGTACCCAGAGTCAGTTTCGAAAACTTCAGAGAAGATAAAATAACTGGTTTATATTGCTCCAGAATCGGCTCAACAGAAGAGCGTATGAGCTCCGATGCTGCCTATGTAAAATTTCATTAACAACTGAGTAAAAGCTGATAAAATAATATTCCCTCATTTCACCAATTTTAAAATAAAAAATCAGAAACCATAAAATTAACTCTGGCTAAACAATAAAAGAAAGGACTAAAAATCACCTCATTCACATATGGCCATATTTTTTCAAGATGAGTATTAAGCCAATTCACCTGAAATTGATAATGGTATTGATTTTAGAGCTTACGTAACAAGCATAACTATTTATTAAAGTAGATTTTGGATACAAGTATAACTCAACTTCTGTCTTTGTGAGAACACAACCCAAGAAGGGTAGAACTCAGGTGTAAGAATCTTCCTTGAATCCTGAACTGTCATCCGTGCGAAAGCCGCAATAGCCGTCGCCTAAAAAATTAATATTTAAATTGTTAGTCACCATCGTACCTAACAAGAAACTGTCTCAGACGCAGGAAATTATTTTCCCGGAAACAGTTTGCTTTCCGAACTTGTACTGGAACTCTCTTCCAAGAAGTTTTCATACTCCTAGAAAAACTCGCAAAAATAAGAAATAAAATACGTTACTTTTTATAATACTAATTAATACTATTATGAACAAAACTACTAAATGTACTTTATTTTTTAAAAATACATAACAATCTTTGTAATTATACATATTTTCTTAATAGACTTTACAAATTCTCAAGTAGACACATACATTCTTTATTCGTTAATTTATAACATTACCCCAGCTCGTTTCTCAAATATTTCTAAATTGTAAATCCACGTTTCCTGTTTCTCATTTCTCATTTTCATACTCTACGTGTTTCCGCTTCTTAAATCAACAACTATGTCCTAAACATCGAATTATACGAAAGCTTGTTTCTTTATAAAATGCAAAATTTATTGAGCATAAAACATATTATGTAATCATTAAAAGGGCATTAAAGAGATAAATTTTAAAAAAAATGAAAAAAATACCAAATCAGAGCGGCATTTGGATCTGAGGGCCTGCTTTTTAGCAAAAAAAACCACTAACCCAATACCCAGAGCAATGCCCAGAACAAAACCCACGTAGAAAGACATTATCGTGCTCTATATTATGTATCAAATCACTGTTTTTAAAGAGCTAGCTGGTTCAGGCATTTTGTCGAACAGGTGGTGAGCAATATATATTTTTAGAAGTTGGAAATTGGAATAACCGAAATTTGATCGGGATTGTTAATGAAATTGTGATCATATTAATATTTATATTGTAGCTTAATGAATGTATATATATATACACACACACACACATATGTAAGGATGAGTTGGAGTTTGATCCGTGAAGAAAGTGGAATGTTCTTTTCTTGCCGCTTTTGTAATGCACCCATTAATTACACTCCATTCTACTTTAGATTCTCAATAAATATTAAGTTAACCACACTATTATTCCTTTACATAAAAATGATATGAATGCTAATTATTTAATTTTTATTAACAATTAAATATAAATTTATATTAGAATTACTTCAATCATATGAGTACTTGCACTACTTTGGTTGCAATAAGCATTTGTGCCATTTTCTTCTATTGAGGTGATCTCGCATTTGAATCGATCCAACTATTAAGATATATCATATTTTT
>MKEJ01037147.1:0-12616 GCA_001753735.1 Embelia ribes
TTAATTCATACAAAACCTAGCACATATTAATATTTTATATAATTATACAAAATAATTAAGTTATTACAATTATATATATATATATATATAACATATATATATAGAGAGAGAAATCTCATACTAGAGTGACGAAGAGAAATCCGAGCCGAGAAGATGAGAGCAGCTTACGAAAGCAGAGATGAGAGACAGAGAAAGTGAGAGACGGAGAGAGTGAGATGAGATACAGAGAGACATGGAGAGAGTGAGAGACGGAGAGAGTGAGATGAGAGACAGAGAGCAAGAGATGGAGGGGCTAGAGTTTTTTTTAAGATATTGGTTGTTTGCCATTGCAAATAGCGAAGTGTTAAAAAAAATAATTATTGTTCGCCATTGCTAATGGCGAAGTGTATAAAAATAATTATTATTATTTGCCATTAGCAATGACAAATTATCAAAATAAAATTATACTTTTCGCCATTAAAAATTACGAATAATAATTAAAAAATAATAATATAATTTCGCCATTGTCAATAGCAAACTATGAATTTTTTATTTTTTACCATTAATAATGACGAATTAAATACTAATAACTCATAATGAAAAAATTAAAAATTAATACAGCTATTGCATCATTTTGAAGCCCATACGCCCCAAAAAAGTAAATATTCCTAACAAAGGGAGGGAATGGGTCTGGTTTCTGGATATGGAAATGCGGAAGTGAACCGGTTCCATATTTTTCCAAATCGGTGGTATACCAGTAGTATGTCCCAAAAATTAGTCAACCCGGGATATGGAGTAATTTCCAATCTGAATCAATTGAGGAGAGGAGAGGAGAGGAGAGGAGAGGAGAGAAGGAAGAAGAAGAAGAATTATTTAATTAAATTCCGATCTGTTCATTGTTGTTGTTGTTGCAACTTGCAATCATCTGCCTGTGTCGTTGCTCTCTCTCTCTCTCTCTCTCTGTCGCTCTTGCAGTTGCAGGTATTATTTCCCTCCCCTCTCTTCTCTATATCTATAACTATATACATATATACATGCTTGTATGTTTGCTTCCTTATATAGGCCTCATATCACCGTTTGCCAAACAAATCAAAAACAAATACTACTAGCATTCTGTGTACAACATTTTCATATAATAATAATAATAATAATAATAATAATAATAATAATAATATTGATCTCGACTCACTGAATCTTATTCTGATAGGGCTGATTTGAAATGAATATTCTCTTCTTTTTTTTATTCCTTCAAATAGTATCTGATTCATGTCATTGATTTATAAATTTATTACTGCTTTAGGCTCACATGCATACATACTACATGATACAGGCTGTTTCACTGGATTAAAATTACCAAAAGACCTATGTCAAAATATAGAAAATCAAGTTCTTTTGCGATATGTTGCAACTCTTACAATTCATTAACAGGAACCAGTAAAAGTCATTAAAAAAGGTTGAAGAAGATTCAAATTGACCCTTTGGAAAGTACATATTTTTATATAATACATTGCTTCTTAGCTCTACTCAAATGGAACTGAGTATTGATCAAGCATATGTGGATACGGAAGTGTGGAAAACTAGGAAATATAAGATCATTAATGAAGAGATTTGTGCACAAATTGGACTGGCTTCAACTGAAGATAACAAGAGAGAGAATCGATTTAGGTGGTTTGAGCATTTAATATGTAAAATGTGATTACACCAGTTAGAAAGAGCAAGAATATCAACGTGGGAAAAGAAATGAAAAATAGGGGTACATGCCTAAAAACGTGGATGCAAGTGAAACAAAAAAGACGTGCATTGGAAAAATAGATAAGCAAGTGGCCTTGGATATTAACAAGTGGCGTAGGAAAATTCACATCAAAGATCCAACATGCTATCTTATCTTGGTTCCATTTAGCCACTCAAATTCTTGGAATTAATGCTTTACTTATCATTTGTTGTTTTTGGTTGGTGCTGTTCGATATTCATCACTTCGACTGAGAAGCTTTTCTCCTCTTTGGCATACTCATTTCTCCATTCTCCAAGCTTGACTGATCTCATTACCAAGCGTCTACCAGCTGGCAATGATTTTTAGTTTAATCATTATGGCTTATCACATGTAAGTTAAAATGCTTCTGTGAGGATAGTTGAATGATTCACCTGGCATGGCAACTCGACCATTGTTCATAATTTTCTTTTGGGTACACAGTAGTTTAGGATGAGTTGAGGCTAACACAGTTCAAGGACATGGCAAGCCACAAGCCTCCATGAGGGGCTTACAGTGGTACTTATTGATTGCCAAAGGGGACAGCTGGCACCGGGAGTCGAACCTAGCCATTTCCTGCTAAGTGTTCGATCCTTACCAACTCAACCAATCCCCATGCACCCATTGTTCATAAGTTGATAGCTTAAATTGCCTCTCTGGCTGGGTAGCGAGTCACTTTTTATTTCTTTATCTTAAATGTAGCAAATGTATCTATCCTTCAACTTGACTGTAGTGATAGTTTATATTTTGCAGGATTCTTGATCTGTGTTGAAATGATTGTTTGGAACAAGAGCTTTGACTATGATATTCTTAGCTTACCGCTAAATTGACCTTATCAGCAATGCAATTAGTAGTATCAAGTGAAAGGCGAACAGGAGATAGCTCAGAGACGGAGCCGATCTTGCATCAGTCTGACATTGTGGAAAAATCTGAAGAATCTTCATCTTCGTTTGAAATAAGAATTGAAGAAAGAGATTGTACTGTCCTTTCTGGTGGTGCCCATTGTAGTGATGATGTTGACGAAAACTGCAATCTGGTCAATGCAGACCAACCTCAGTGCCGTATATGTCTGGACATAGGAGGTCTGCAACCCATCCAGTTTAGTCTTCTTAGTATTTGTAAATTTCATTCAATGCTGGTTAAACATCTTATTAATAACACATGCTCTGAGAAAAGAGGGAAAAGTAGACACGTTATAACTCACGTCTTTTATTTGCATTTCCAAATTTGGATCTACTCTGCGCCGGGTCATTAATTATTGTGTAAATTGTTTTTAGTACTCCATGATGTTGAACTCTGTGGTTTGTTCATAGGGGAAGACTTGATTGCACCATGTCATTGCAAAGGCACTCAGAAATTTGTCCATAGATCATGTCTTGATAACTGGAGGTCAACAAAGGTAAATGATTGTTTCTGATTGTTCCAGGTCATACTTGATTACCAGGTCATCAGTTGATACAATGGATTGCTCCAGGAGACCCCGCTGGGTTTTTAAACTTGTAATTAATACCTTTTAATATTTCAGGAGGGGTTTGCTTTTGCTCACTGTACAGAGTGCAGGGCAGTATTCGTTTTGCGTGCAAATGTTCCTCCTGATCGCTGGTGGTTGAGATTGAAGTTTCAATTTCTTGTTGCAAGGGACCACGCTTTTATTTTTGTTATTGTTCAGTTGGTATGTGTGTCAATTCTTATGAAGCTCTATTAGTTTTCTTATCATGCCATGCGTATATATGCATTGTTTATGATCCACTTTTGGTACATAGCCTATTAGTTCATTACATCTTTGTTGTAGAATAATACAATTTTAGCATAATATCAGTCCCATTCCTTTCTTGAGTAATTAATTTTTTTTGGCTCCACTCTTGTTTTGATAATGTTGGGACGAAGATAGTAGGGTAGTGTCAGGGAGGTTTGTAGCATTCTGATTAATGTTTTCGTTGTTCAGTGGGTTTCTTTTCCCCCCTTTTATTCCATAAGTATTAGCAATTACATTACAATGGTCAAGGGCTACCATCAATGCTTAGCAATCTAAAATTTTCTCCTTCAACAGATTGTAGCATTTTTAGGTGTGCTGGTTTACAAATTCTATGGAGAGGAACTAAGAGAGATGTTTGGTTATGAGGAGCACCCTTATGGATTCTACACGATGGCTGGTAAGTTATACATCAACTTTGGTGAGCATATGCTGTGGTGCTTAACTTTTTCCTTACTACAAGGTTTATTAATTTAATTCATAGTATTTGTTATAATGCTGGGAGTTTTATCTTAGCCCCTTTCTTTGTTTGTGTGGTTGCTTGTTTTGTTGTTTTAACAATGTTTTTGTGTAATTGTAAAAAAAACAACAAATTTTTTTCTCTGTAACCTAGGTAACATTCTTTTTACTTTTGCAGTGTTAGCAATTATTTTAGTGGGGTTGCTGTATGGCTTCTTTATAGCAATAATCTGTGGCCAAAGGATCAATGAGCGCCACTACCATGTTCTGGCAAAACAAGAACTGACAAAGGTTCGTTGCCTTAGCTTTGGGTCCAAAACTGTAGATTATAAACATAGAAACTGGGATTTCAAGTGAAAACTTAATGAGATTCCCCAACGCACTCAAAAATTCAAAAGTTTTAACTACTCATTTGTGCGTAGTTACTAGTTATTTTGGTTTTTCCAACTCTATTTGGTCTTCTGTTAAGTCTTAAACCTAGTGTAGTTCCACATTGACTCTTTTTTGGTGATAACCTATTTGATAATCTATAGGAGTATGTGGTAGAAGACCGTGAAATTAGTAAGGACGTCCCTGAACTTGAATCCAGCCATGTAACGGAGCTAAGAATGTTGGGCCTATATTAAATATCACAAAAATGTTGGTCAGTGCTCATCCTCGCATTCTTCTTCTTGGTTTTTCCACCTAGCTTCCTTCCTGTTGTGTTCTCTGATCCAATAAAAAATTGCATGGTCAGAATGAAGATAGTTGAAATTGTTGTTCCGAGGTCATGAAAGGCCCAGCGATGGCACAATGCTGATTTTCAGATTGGAGAAACATGATGATGATCATGCCAGGCAAGCCTTTTGCTGCCTTTAGCCAATCTGCCAAGAATTAGCTGTTCTTATGGGACCTTTGCGGATATATATATATATTTTTTTTAATGTAGCAGATGGATGTTGATTCTTTGTTTTGTGGTGACAGAGAAAGTATAATTGTATGTTCAATTTTACCACAATATATGTTGCTATAATTAAACTAGGGGAGCAGGCAGTTGGTTCCGAGGGATTCATTGCAATATATGTTTGTATGGCTGAAATTAATTGTTTCCACTGCAAGAGGTTGTATAATGAAATAACATGATTTTTCAAGTTGTAAAACTCTATGCTTTGGTTGGAGGATGACCACACTTGTGCTTTTTTTCTTTCCATTTTTGGCATCCCCAAAATTATGGGATTCCTTGGAAGTGAAATGAAAAGAAAGGAAATTCTCTCGTCTCGATAAATTAATAATTAAAACCAATAAAATTTAATAAAAGGTGTTTTTAATATGTTGGTTTATTTATTTTATTTTAAATATGAGAATTGTGAATAGTAATTTTTTCATTGGAGTTCTAAAAAGCTTTTTGTATTTAGAAAGGGAAGATGAGAAGTTGCTATGTAGGGTTGAGAAGCAGTTGTTGTGCAGTTTACAGCTATTGGATGCACGTCTAATGATTGCGATTTAGTACTGAGAAGTAGGTGATGCTGCGCAGTTTTCAGTCGTTTGGTACATATCCAACGATTGCGATTTAATATCTAAAAAATTAATAAATAATTTTTAATATTAAATCGCAATCATTAAATGTGCATCCAACGATCATATACTCCATAACAGTGGCTGTTTCTCAACCCTGGGCAGCAGCTTCCCAGCTCCCTTTAGAAAGACTAATGCCAAAGATTTTTGTCCCCATTTTTTCAGCCCTCTTTCTATTTTAATATGTTTCTATTTTTTTTAAAAAAAAATCGAACAATGCTTTTTCAATAACAAAATGTACTTTCAACAAATCATCTACTAAAAATGAAATTTTTTTTCTTACCAAAACTCTAAATCTTGGTTAACATTAGAAAAAATATAATTTTCATATTTTATTGTAATATAAATGATTACTCTTGTAATTTTTAACAAATTTTACAAGAAAACTGATATGATCAATTTAAAAAATGAAAATTTCTTAATTATTTTTAAAGAAATATAAATAAAGAAAATAAAGCTTCCTACATTCACGATAGGAACGCATGAGGAAAAATTGACAAAATTTCTGACCCTTGCTAAAGAGTATCCACATAAGTATTTTTTATTTAATTTCTAAATACTTTTCTAAAAATTCATTTTTAGACAGTGAAATTTAAAATTTTAATAAGAAAGGTTATTGTGAATGCTCTTATCCTACTAAAAATTTTTATTGTATGTTCTAAAAATTTTCTGATAAAATAATTAATATGACTAAAATTAACTTTTATACATAATTAATTTGATAATATATAAATATAAAAATTTAAAAAAATAATTTTTCAAATATATTGGCGTGTATTTTATATATTGGCAAAAAAAAATATTTTTAATAAAAAAAAATAGTAATATTCTCATTTGGAAAAGTCATTATTATATTTCTAAAAATAAAAAGACTGAATTTCTTCCAATTTTTAAAATTTTTCTTGGTTATTTGAGAAACAAAAATTGCTGACTGCTATGAACGTTGTAACATTGGGATAGGGGAAGAATATTCATCCTCTTGTTTTTACCACTCCGTCCCGAGAAAATTGAGCAAATGACTAGACAAACATATGAAATCGAACAAATGGTCTCCATTTAATAATATTTGTAAAATATAACATTTTTGACATTTTTACCTTTTGGAGCCTAAAAATTGAAACAAAACATTCTTGTATCTTTCTCTACACTCGCACAACTCTCTCTCTGGTGCACCATGCTCTCTCTCTCCTAGCCATCGGTTTTTCTCTATCTTTCGATATCCTCTCTCACCGGTGTCTCTATCTCTCGAATGATCTCTCTCTTACACGATGTCTCTCTCTTATAGTGTAGGTCTCTCTCTTTGAAATTGGGTTTCAATTTTGGAAATATATTTGTGGTAAATAGGGTTTAAATTTTGGGCTGTTGTGTTTATCTATTTCTTAACATTTAGGGTGTTCGATATCTTTCGTATCTATTTCTTAACATTTTATGTATGTTTCTTAACCCTCCATTTCTTAAATTTTTATAGTGTTACTGTATTGAACTATTTCTTATTAGCTTTGAAATATATTTGTGATAAAATATGGTTGCAATTTTGGAACTGAAATTAGAGGAAAATATAATTATGATAAATAAGGTTTCAAATTTGGATTGCATTTATTATCAAATTGATATTCTTACAATTATTTAGGGTTTCAATTTTGTAACTCTGTTTTCTTAACTTGAAAATATATTTATGGTATTAAGGTTTAAAATTGTTACTTTATGAATAGTTTCTTATATTGATTGTTTCTTAGCAATTTCTTGACTATTTTTTTGTTTCTTGATTATTTCTTAGCAGTTTGTTAACTGTTTCTTAGGTTTCTTGACTATTTCTTAGCAAATTCTTCATTGTTTTTCAGCTTATTAACTATTTTTTAACAGTTTCTTTACTATTTCTTAGTTTATTGGCCGTTTCTTAGCAGTTTGTTTCTTGACTGACTATTTCTTAACAGTTTATTGATTATTTTCTTAGCAGTTTCTTTACTATTTATTTAGAGTTTCTTCACTGTTTCTTTATTATTTCTTAGGTATTTCTTTATTATTTCTTAAGAGTTTCTTCATTGTTTCTTAACAGTTTCTTAATTCCTCCAGTGTTTTTCTTTACTTTTATTAACAGTTTTTCTTTACTAATTCATTTAAAATTTCTGCATTGTTTTGTTTTCTCTATATTATCAGGATGGCCTCAAAGAAGCTGATTATCCATTCCTCATATTATTTTGAAGGCAACGTGCCCTAGAAGGTGGGTGTTTTACACATCAAGAAGAAATTAGAGAAATTGGGTTTGACAGAGATGATTAATGATACCCAATTTAGGTATATCCTAAATGCACCTAAAGTAAGGTTTTTAGGGAATATAGTGAGTGACATTATGATTATGAAAACTGTCAATCAAATCCCTGATGTTGTTCACTTCTTAATTAATGATAAAGAAGTGAGTTTTAGTATTGAAGACTTTACCTTAATCACAGAGTTAAACTTTGAAAAGTTCCATGATAAGATTTTTGTGAGTGATTGGTCATTACCCATTCTGAGAGGCATTGGCCTAATAAAGTTGAAAAACCAAAGGAAGATTTTATTAAAAGAATTAGATGCTGCATTTAATAGTTGCAGTGATAAGAAAGATGGATGGAAGTTGGGTCTGTGTTGCTTAATTTGCAATTATTTTTATAGATATGAAAATGCTCATCCATTGGATAACAAACTTTTTAATCTAATTGAGAATATGGTTGCCTTTCTTGCCTATCTCTAGGGTAAGGTTGTATGGAAAGCTACTCTGAAAGGATTAAACAAGAATCTCAGGCATTACCAGCATAGGGTGAATAAGGACGTTAAGAAGCAAGGGTACACCATCTATGGGTTTCCTATTGCTTGTCAGGTATGGACATATGAGGTGATTACCTCATTTGTGCCTGAATTTCCAACTAAGGTGCAAATACAGAGCCAATAGCCTATTTGTCCAAGAATACTGATTTATATCTCAAATAGTATTCCAAGTTCGAAGGTCGTTCAGAAACAAATCAAGCAAGATAATGTAAGTAATAACTACATTTCATTGTGATAAACTAATATCTTAACAATATGAATGAATGTAATTTTGGTTTCAAATTTTGTTGCACGTGCTAAATGAAATCAAAGCAATTGATGAAGAGGAGGTTTTTTTGAAAAAATGGGATTTTGAAGATTTTGTGGGGAACTCCTTCACAAGTTGGGATTTAAATGTATGACATATTGTTTCTTACTATTCCTCAAAATTTGTCTATTATTTCTTAATTGTTTTTCAACTTTTGAAAAGTGTTAAGAAATAAAAAATATTTTTGACTGTTTCTTAGCATTTTTTTTAATGTTTCTTAGGTTTCATGACTGTTTCTTAACAATTTCCTGGCTAATTCTTAGTTTCTATTTCTTAGCAGTTTGTTGATTGATTTATTAAGTATTTCCTAGCAGTTTCTTAACTGTTTTTTAGTTTATTGACTGTTTGTTAGCAGTTTCCTGACTATTTTTTTATACCTTTTCTTAGTTTTTTTTTTATATTTCTTAGCATTTTTTTTGCTGCTTCTTAGTTTCTTCGCTATTTCTCAGCGGTTTCTTGACTGTTTCTTAAGTTTCTTGACTGTTTCTTAGCAGTTTCTTGACTGTTTTTCAACTTTTTCTTACTTTCTTGAAAATTATTTTCTGAACTCTTAACTTCAACAATAACCTCACTCTGTACTATTGTGTTTCTTAACTATTCTTTGCAAGTAAGTAGTATGAGGTTAAGCAAGATAAGATTGAGGTTATTGCTGAAGCAGAAGAAGAAGGTAAAGCTGAAGAAGAAGAAGAAGAAGAAGAAGAAGAAGAAGAAGAAGAAGAAGAAGAGGGTAAATATGCTGAAGATGAAGAGAAAAAGTTGGGACAATTTCAGAAATGGTTGAGGAAGAAAATACATCCTGAAGAGAAAGCCAGTCCTGCCAATATTGGCTTTAGCTCACCAGCCTCTGCTACCAAGGAAATGCATGCAGCACACATCATTATCCCCTCTCTTCCTGTTGCCAAGCAAAGCCATCAATTGAAAATTTGGCAAAGGATGTTGCTCAAATGAAGAAAGTAATAAAGAAATGAAGAAAGAAATAAAGGCTAACTATGTTGAAGTCATGCAGAGGCTTGATGCATTCCGGCATGACATCTTATCAAAATTTGAGCAATTATTAGCCAACAAGTCTGTTGGGAGGAAGATAAATTTCTAGACAGAGGATGATAGGGTAGGTGATAGGAGGATAGAAGATATAAGAGGTGATGATTTAAGTAATAATGCAATATATATTTAATATTTGTTCAATATTTATTCACTGATTCTTGACTATTTCTTACCTGTTGTGCTATTGTAGGGGTCACCTTTTAGATAAGAAAACATTGAAGATCCAAAGAGAGAGCAAAATGTAAGTTTTCTATAGCGTTTTTTTAATTTTTGTAAATGTTTCTGAACTGTTTCTTAAGTTTTTTATTTCAATTTCTTAAGTTTTATACAATAATTCGTAAGTTTTATATAATGTTTCGTAACCATTTTTGAACTGTTTCTTAAGTTAATAATGTTATACCAGTTTCTTAAGTTTTATATAATTCTTCGTAACCATTTCTGAATTGTTTCTTAAGTCAACAATATTATGTTATACATGATGCAAATATTTATACGATATTATAGGCAAAAGAGAATATTAATGAAGAGATGTTTGATGATGATTATTGCCCTTTTTACTCCCTAGGATGTCAATGCATTGACCCAATTGGTGGCATATTTGATTTAGAATCAATAGTGATTGGATGATTTACATTATAATTTAGGTGCCACAAATATTTCCTCCTGTGTAAAAATGGTTATTTTTTCATGTTTTTTGCAGGTACCTGCAAAAGAAAGTGACAATACTGTTTCTTCATATTTTTTGCAGGTACCTGGAAAAGAAAGTGACAATGCTGGTAATCTTCAAGTAACACCCTACAAGAGAAGATTCAAGAAAAGAGCTAAGAGAACAACTGAATATATTAACAGTGTAAGATTTAGTATTTCTTAACTATTTCTTAGTTGTTTTCTTCTCTATTTCCTACTGTTTCAGAATTGTTTTGTTTAGAAATTCTGCATTATTTCTTTTGTGTTTCTGAAGCTGTTTCTTAAATTTTTCTTAAGCATTTGGTAGTTTAAACATTCGCAATGTTTCGTTTGTGTTCCTGAAGCTGTTTCTTAAATGTTTCTTAAGCATTTGATAATTAAGAAATTTTGTACTGTTTCTTTAGAAATTCTGAAGTTGTTTCTCAAATGTTTCTTAAGTTTTTCTAAACTCTTTCATGGTTATTTCTTAAGGTTCGTGAAGATATTTGGCCTTGGTAATGAAGGTGATGATGGGCCAAGTAGTCCTGAACTGACACCATTGAAGAGACCCGATGGTTCTATCATAGATTTAGAAGCATTTGATAGAAAGATTGACCAAATGCATAGGATAATGGTCCCATGACTGAACCAAACTAATTTACAACTAACACAATACAATAGGCTTGAAATAAAATTGAGTGATAAAGACTTTGTTAGTCCACTCACCTTGGCTGTTAGTCCACATGCACTTACACCCTATTCTTTCCACACCCTAAAAAATGGTGAAAAATCTGTGGCAGTGTTGAGCCCATCCAAGTTTGATGATACAATGTTTAGCAGAAGAGGTAAAGAGAGATAGAAAAAAGCTAGGTTACCTGGATGATTATTTGAACCCCACTTCATCTGAACTTGTTGCTCAGGAACATTCTTCTCAAAAATGCATTAAGTCTATCGATGTCAATCCCCCAGAGGAGTTTAATATGGGGCGGTATGAGCAGTTGGTGAAGTAAGTAGGAGATGATAATGAAAATGGTAAGAAGGAAAAAAAGAAGAAGAAGGTAACTGGATTTGAAACTGATGATAATATCTTTCTTGTAGAATAACTTGAGCTTGCTGATCACACTTGAAATGTAGTTTAAGGATATTGTAAGCAGTCACAAAATATTTGTATTTTTTTCTTAACTGTCAGTTGACTTAAAATATCTTTCTTTTTTAAGTCTTTCTGCAAAGTTTCTTACCATTTTCTTAGCTCTTTCTTAACTGTTTCTTTACTCTTTTTTCATTTCTTTCTTAACTTTCAGTAGAGTTTCTTAATTTTTTCTTAGTTGTTTCTTAACTTTTTCTTCATTTCTTTCCTAACTTTCTACAAAGTTTCTTAACCCAACTCAGAATGTATCAACTCCTTCATGCTTTGTAGCTTAATTATTTCGTAAATGTTTCATAGCTGTTCCCAACTTAAAATGTGTAACTGTATATTAAATGTTGTTTATTTGTTGTTTCTTGACTGTATTTTTGTATTATTTTTGTAGCATATAGATGATGCCTTCAATATAATTAGACAAAGAGTTCACAACTATCCAAAGACATATTCGAAGTCTGGCAGATCCTTCACTATTTTGGATTATTTATTTACATCCATTTTTGTGGTTCAACATCCGACTTTCAAAAAGAACAAGTTTGGGTTTAGGTTTACTAGCCAGTCCCTTCATTATTACCATGGGAATAATAACAATGGACTAATGTTGCATTTGACAATGTTGATGATGTTTACTTCACCTTGAGCATAACAAACACGCATTGGGTTCTGTGTGTATTTCATATGAGGGAGTGGATTATTAGGGATTATGAGTGTGATCACAAAGTCGTGAAAGATAAGAAGTTGTAAAAGTTTATTAATCTCTTTGCTGAAATGATACCTTATCTTTTGGCGCTGAAAAAAGAGTCACCCTATTTCTTCAATTTAACCTTGCTCCAGTGGATTGGGAAAGGATATCGTATGGAATAATTCCAGAAGCCAATCAATCAGGTCAGCTATTCCGTATCTATTCCTTTTGTATTCTTAACTGTTTCTTTACTACTTCTTATTTCTTAATTCTTTCTACAAAATTATTTAAGTTTATTGCGTAATTGTAGTGTTTCATACATCTTTCGGAACTTAAGTATTCTTAACCTTTCTTAACTATTTCTTTAGCTATTTCTTAAGTATTTCTTTTCGAATTTCCAGGTGGGGATTGCAGGATGTTTCTCATCATGTACATGGAGCACCTCATAGTCGGGTTAGGAGTACAAGGTGTTGATGACA
>MKEJ01037154.1:0-14693 GCA_001753735.1 Embelia ribes
CCTGGGGCACGTCCTCATTTGGATAATTCTAATATGTATCTGTTTGAGTGAATGAGAACTAACATTTGTTGAATTTTTACGAAGCTTGTAGAGATAGACATCAATGGGATGTAAGGAATTTTTAGCCGATAGGCATTATTTTGACAGATCTTAGAAATTTCATATGATCCTTCCCAATTAGGTCCTAGTTTGCCATGAATGGGGTTTCTTCTGCTCTATGTCATTTTTCGGAGAACTAGCTCTCCCACTTCATATCGACATTCCTTCACTTTTTTGTTATAGAAGTTTTTCATCTTCTATTGATATGCCTCTATTTTTATCAAAGCCTCTTCCCTTTTAGATTCCGCAAGAGCTAATTCAACCTTTCTTAGCGAATCATTTTGTCTTTTTTCCACTTAGAAGGCCATGTGTATGGGAAGACCAATCTCTAAAGGGATGACCACTTTGCTTCCATATACCAAGCTAAATGGGGTTGCATTGGTAGCCGTCCAAGGCGTGGTTCTCTGAGCCTAGAGAACGCTATATAATTCTTCCATCCATCTCCCTTTTGCTTCTTCTAGTCTTTTTTTATGTAATTTAAAATGGTTTGATTTGAATTTTCAACAAGGCCATTGCTCTGTGGATAAGAAGGTGTGGAATAATAGTTCCGAATTTTATATTCAACATAAAATTCTTGAATAAACTATTCATCAAAATTTGTGCCATTGTCTATAATCAAAGCATAGGAATACCCAAAGCGTGTGACGATGTGCTTCCAAATGAAGGACTTAGTGTTTTCTATGGTTATTTTGACCAAGGGTATGGCCTCTATCAATTTTGAAAAATAATCGGTGGCTACCAACAAGTAACGTAGATTTCCCTTAGCCTCAGGTATTGGCCCAATGACATCCATTCCCCATTGTGCAAACGGCTAGACAGCGACAATGGCAGCTATATCCTGAGCTAATTGTCAAAGGATAGGTGAGATCTTTGGCATTTATCACATTTTTTACATAGGCAGTGGCATCAGCCTGCATATGTCGCCACTAATAGCCCTGGATGATAACCTTGTGGGCTAAAGATCGCCACCCTGTGTAGACTCCGCAGGATCCCTCATGGATTTCTTTCATTAAGGGTTTCACCTCCCTTGGGGGAACGCATCTAAGATATGATCCGAAAAAGTTTCGGTGATATAGTTGCTTACTCTTTGACAACAAGAAGTTTACGATATTCCTCTGTATTCTGATAGCATCCTTTCTATTTCTGGAACAGTCTGCACTTGAAGAAAATTTACAATTTCATCGATCCAAGATGGCTAACCCTTCTGAATAGGAAGTACGTTGAGTAGTTGTTGTTCAATACTTAGGGTTGGTAAGTAATTAATGAGGATTCTGCATTCTTCTTCAGTTGACACAAAGGTGGCTAGAGTTGTTAAAGCATCGGCATGAACATTTTGGGTTTTTGCCACTCGTTGAATAGAAAATTCTTCAAATTCGGATATGATTTCTATTACGTGCTTCCGATACTCCTCTATTCTAGCAGACTTAGTTTGACATTGCCCTGATAATTGTTCGGCTACTAACTGGGAATTAGTATGTGCTATAAGTTTGTTGATTCCAATGTTTCGTACTACCCTCAAGCCATAAAGGATTGCTCCATATTCTACTTTGTTATTAGTTATGGGGAAGCCAAGATGTACCGAACGCTCTGTAATGTCCCCATGTGGGTCAATCAAGACTATGCCAATTCTAGACCCATTTTTATTTGAAGCAACCTCTACGTGTAATGCCTAAGGACCATTTTCAAAACCTGCAATTAAAAAATTGGGTTCATCAGAAAATTATGCAATGAAATCAGCGAGGATTTGGCCTTTGATCGTTATACGAGTTTTGTAAATGATGTGGTATGTTCCCAGTCCGATGGACCATATAACCATTCTCCCCAAAATATCTGCATTTCGTAGGGTAGCTTGGATTGGATATTTTGTATAAACAAGGATAGAGTATGAGTGAAAATACTATGGAAGTTTTCGAGAAGCGATGACTAAGGCGAACACCAATTTCTCCATTGGATGATACTGCGTTTCAGAAGTGACCAGAGTTTTGCGTACAAAATAGATAGGTTGTTGTTCAAAACCTTCTTCGCGAAATAGTGATGAACTAACGGCATGCTCGGAGACAGCGAGATATAGAACCAAAACATCACCTCCCTCGAGATTATTAATTTGGGCACTTCAGATAAATACTGCTTCAAGACTTCAAAGGCCTTTTGACATTGATATGTTTATTCGAACTTTCGACCACCCTTCATTGCGATAAAGAAAACTTTGCAATTAGCGACCGACCTACTGATGAACCTGTTTAAAGCAGCTACCATTCCTGCCAGTTTCTAAACCTTTTTTATTTGTTTCGATGGTCGTAATTTGATGAGGGCTTAGATTTGTGAGGGGTTGGCTTCAATACCTCGATGACAAACAATAAAACCCAGAAATTTACCTGCCCCTACTCAAAGGCACATTTAGAGGCATTCAGCTTGAGTTTGTATTGACACAACGTATGGAATACTTCCTTCAAATTCATGATATGATCGTCCTATTTCTGACTTATTATGACCATATCATCAATGTAGACACACATGGTTTTGCCCAAATGTAGGGCACAAATCCTGGTGATTGCCCTCTAATAAGTAGATCCCGCATTCTTTAAACTGAATGGTATAATATTGTAACAGTAATTGCCCGAGAGTCCTCTGAAAGAAGTTTATTCCCGATCCGGCTGATACATCAGGATTTAATTATATCTGGAATATGCATCTAAGAAACTCAAACATTGAGCAGTTGTCAATGCATCCAATAATTGATCTATTTTAGGCATTGGGAACGGATCTTTGTGGCAAGCTTTGTTTAAATCTGTATAATCAATACAAAACCACCAATTACTATTCTTCTTTGGTACAACCACGACATTTGCTAACCACTAAAAAACCTCACGTATTGTTAAAGCCGATAACAACTTTCGTGCTTCCAAATGGATGGTTTTTGATTTTTTTTTTTATATGTCTAAGCCTTCTATCAGACTGTTTGGAATTGTGTATTGATATTAAGGCTACGACAGGCAATATTGGGATCGAGTCCTGGCATATCTGCTGAGGTCCATGCAAAATTATCTATATTACTTAGGAGGAACTAGAATAAGTCTTTGGAATTGTTTTCCGATAAGGTCGTACCAATGAGAAAATGATATTCAGCATCAGCGCTAGGGATTTGTCGTTTGATAAGTTCTTCCTTTACCTTCTTATTTGGATTCATCCCTGGCTCGGTTAAAGGGATTTCTTTGTAAAATGGAGTTTTCTGGGTAGTTGAAGTATGTTGTCTGGATTAGAACGAATCTCAGTTTCATTGATATCGGTTGAGGCACAAATCTGAATCGTAGTCTTCCCTCGAATAACTGCATTAATGAACTGTCTGAATTCATTGGTTCCCCCTGATTGTTTTAATTCCATCCAGAATAGAGTATCATACTTTTTGGTGTAAAGTGGAGCCAACTGCATTAAGAATGTGTAATCAAAGGCACCCGAGGATTCCATTGTATGGAGACGAGGCATCAATCACTATAAATTCCACCTTGGTCTCAATTTTGTCATGTTTGGACATCCAACCATATTCTTCCCAGAGCCTTTACTTGCTCTGAACTGAAGCCAATTAAAGAAACAGGTACCAGAGATAATTCTGTAAGGGAAATGTGGAACTTGGGTAACATATAAGTGAAAAGGATATCCACCGAACTCCTGCCATCTACTAAGAGTCGTTGTACCATCACAAATAGGTGCATGGCAGCTGTTATAATGAGGGCATTATTATGTGGTAAAGAAACGTCCTCCAGATCAGTGTCATTCAACGAAATGGGTTGTTGCACCATCCTCTGCCTTTTTGCCCTATGTAGGTCATGGAATGAAACCGAGTTGACATACTACTGAAATCACCACCTTCGGTCAATGGCATGCTGTAATTTTAGTACTGTCGCCAATAGTTCAGATGTGTGTATAGTTAATATTTCAGGTAGAACAGGGGCGGGTTGATGATAGGGCAGTGGGGGTGGAAGCGCCTCCTGCGTAACAATGTATATGTGCAAATACCCCTTGCTAGCTCAGTTATCTAACTGCCTTTGTAAATTTTTATAGTTTGAGTTGGTATGATCATGATCTCAGTAATATTTACAATATTTCGTTTTGTCTCTGCCCTCGTGAGGGCTTTTGAGCGGTACAGGTGGAGTAACCCAATCATTGCGTTTGATCTCATGGAAAATCTCAACATTAGGCTTCTGAATCGATAGTGGAGACCCTGATCCTACTATCCTCTTGGCTCCTTGTGTTTATACTAATTCTTACTTTCATTTATCTTTTATCTTCTACTCGATCGTCCCTTCTATGTTCTTGTACCACGTTATGTACTTCTTTTTCAAAACCCGATTTCTTTCCTTCCTTAGAGATAGCTCTTAACCTTACTTCTTCGGCCTTTGAGTACTTATCTAGCTGAAGGAAGAGCCTGTCCATGGATTTAGCCGGTTTAGAATGGAATTTGACATAAGTTTCATCCTGAGGGTGAAGGCAGGCGGTAATGTAGCCAAGGGCGAAAGTGTCAGGGCAATGTATCCGGTCAATGGAATTATGCACATTTTTAAACGAATGGTGAAGTTGAAGAGGCTTTCAGTAGAACTCTTCCTCATCTACATTAGGGCTTCTAGCCCTAAGGTGATTTTGAAAATTGTGACAAATCTTCTCAGAAACTTCTCCATCATCTTCCTTCATATTCGAATCGACCCTAAAACTTCTTGATCTAACCACTTCAAGGCTACCTCTCCAAAGGTGAAAGGGAATATTTTGTATAAAAAATTCTCATTAGAGTTCCACGTGAACACTTTTTATCGATAGTGCATCAGATGTATGCTCGTATCCGAGATGCCATCGTACATGGTAAGGGCGGAAGGGCTATAATTTTGTGGGATTAGCTCAAATAAGATTTTAGAGCTTAAAGGGGATAGGGTCTTTCCACCGATAATTCGTTCAACCTGTTCATCAACAACTGTTTGGGGATAAGAAGGGAGTTCGTGTAATGGGGGGCCTCCTTCTTTGGGATAATTGAGAATGTTGAATAGGTCGGAATGATGTGAATTGGGCAGAGAAAGAAATTGAGACCTACTAGGTCTGTCATTTCCCGACATGGGTTGTCAAACTCGGTTATGCATATGTTGAGCCTGGTTTCTAAATCACTTCAAGTTTGAATATGTGAAATAGGATCGGGACCTTGGGGTGCACTCGACATATGTTCGGGGAAATTCTCTCTATCATCCTCGAACATACTCTTGGTCATCCTCCTAAAAAGGGATGAATTTGGTAAATCGGAAAGAACTGACCGAGTTGGAGGAACTGGTGTTTCTAGGCCCCAGGGTCTAAGGGATACGAGTCATCCTCATTCGATTATCATTCACCTTGAGGAAGGGGATCTTCTTCTTCTTACGATAATAGGATCTCCTAACGTAGCCTCTTGCATTATGCCTGGTATGGTAGGAAGGATGGAAGTAGGTTCTCTGGGTCCCAATCTTCCACGGCCACGAACGTTGCCCAGACTTTGCTCAGCTGCTAAGGTTTGCTCAAGAGGGACCCTTTCATTAATGTGGTCAATTGCCATCGGTTTTTGCTCTGGTATAGGAAGAAGGGGACTGTTTCCGCTTTCAAGAGCTAACCCCAAGAAACTAAAGGCTGATTAAATTTGTTCTTGCACAATAGATATGATCAGGGCTTGCAGATCCAGGGGTTGTGGAGGATTGTTAGAGAAGCTTGGATTATTTACTATTTATTGGCTGAGTTTGGCCTATATTTTGAATAAGATTAGGTCAGAGAGGTTGTTTTAGGTAATGAAGCCAAAGGGAATCGTAATAGATAAGAGAGAAGGGATGGTGGATGAGTTTTGGACTATTTCGAGTGATGTTTGGTTCACAGGGAGAGATTTATCACTGTGAGTTGAATTTGGTGGAGGGGGGTTCTGAATGTGAAGGGATCTCAACATGTTTAGAGAGTAGTGGATTCGGGAACTTAAAGTTTATGTTACTATAATTTCGCACAGATGGCCCCAGTTGAAGAGTATGCATCCTGTTGTAAATCGGATACATGCTTCCTCATGATAAATACTTGGAAACGTAAACAAGAGAATTATCTTCCAAAGGTCCTTATTCAGCTTTTCTTCAGTACCTAAAAATGCAGATATGGGAATTATTCGTCGACTATCCGATTCTTAAGTAAGTAAAGGTTCGGATGAGGTACTAATGACAGTTAGAGTAATAAATGAGTTGGTTACGTACTAAATATAGAGATAGAATAATTTTGTTCATATGTCTTTTCAACTGACATGTGGCAACTTTATAATACACAGTACCTGTACAACTGCCAAATAGAATTTAACTCATTGATCCCTGATTTTTTTGTTAATCGAAGTGTACAATGGGTAGTTTGATTTTACTACAGTATTAATCCATGTATTTCATTTTATGTACAAATATTGGTTTAGAAAATTTATATTATGATAATATTGTCAAACAACACAATATAATTTTTAAAAAGTTTTAATTTTTCAAGAAGGTTAGGTTTGATGGAGTTTTTTTATAATATGTTTTTTTCTAAAATTATAAATTAATATGACACGTGTCGATTAATTATATGGATACTTGTCAAAAATAAATCAAAAATAGTTAAATGGATAACTTTTATATGATTTTACAACATAATAATATTCATCTTTTTTAAATTATAGTTTTTATATTTATGTATATAATCAATTTTGAATATGTGTTATAACTATATATTTTATATGTTTTAAGAAAGATTAGGTGCAGAGGAACTCTATTATAGTAATATTTTCAAATAAAATAATATAATTTAATAAATTTATTTTTTAATAAGTTTAGTTTGGTGGAATTATATTATAAGATCTTCTATTTTTATTTTTTTCATCTTCTATTTTATAATTTCAGTTTTTGTGGGATTCATGCTACAATAATTTTTAAGAAAAAAAAATCTTTTAGATTAGATTTGGCTTTGATGAAAATCCTAGTATGCTAATATTTTAATAAATCTAATAAGAATTATGATAATATTCTAAAGTTTTATGGCAACCTTATATTTTGTGTATGTATTTATGTAAAGATAGTGAATATATAATTTCTTTTAAAACTTAATTAGTTCAAAATATAATTATGTATGTATTTGTATAAAAATATTAGAAGATTAGATGAGATTTATATGTTTTAATTTGTTAGTTTTGGTGATAACAGTGTTGTAAAGTAAAAAATTTCCTAGATTATATTAGATTAAATTTGTAGATTTTGATTTCTAAATTGATAGGCACATATATCAAAAAATTACACCATCACTTATCAAAAAAAAATTTCAAAAATTCATCAAAAAACTATGCAAATATATGTTGCCATTAGAAAAAAAAAATTTTAAATGTTCTCTGATATTACAAAAACATGTTAGAATTATTTTATAATTATTTGGCCCATTTTGGAAAAAGAAAAAAAAAATCAACATATGTAGAACAAAGGAGCTTGTCCTAAAACTCAAAATTTCTTAAGATCTAAATTAACAATTAACAGTGTGGGGGCTGAAATATGAGAACGTTATACTAATAGAAAAAAAATATGTGAGACAAGAACTAGATAAAAACAAAAATGAAAAATGAAAGCGAAAACTTATCCATCCATGAAAAATTAACTAACTTAAATAAGACTTAAACATCCAGTCCACCACCGAAGTGATGGCATAGAGTGTTTGTGGTGCTAAGCTTTAAAAATATTTCAGCCCATTACTTGTTTTCTTCAATTAAAAAATTGGGAATTAATACTAGCAAGTAATTGTAGGGAGTAGTACATTCCAAGAATCTTGAAGGCATATTTCGGCTACTCTACGTTAGAAGGCAGGCTTACAAACCGTAAGAGAGGGATATGTCAACAACCAACCGGCACACTTTCTCTTCCTCCCTTACCTATTGTTGTGGGGTTACAAATAAACACACTCGAACTCGACATCAAGCTTATTAATACATAATTTGATTTTTTTTATATTAATATATATTATTTATTATTTATTAATTAAATAGTAAAATAAATATTATTAAATTAAATCTTTATAGAACCATTTACTGATAATCACATAATAGTGGATATATCAAATAATTACGATATCATATAATTTTTTTAACTTAATATTATAAATGCATCATCTAGGTAATAGGACAAATTTTTCTTCATTTATTAGATTTAAGATGAACTATATATATTTATGTATATAAACTAACACCTTCAATTTAAAATATATGTATACAAATTAAATGAATCAAACGAACCTAAGCCCTTAACGAGTCGAGTTGGAAGTTGTTCAAACTTGAGTCGGCTATCTAACGAGCCCTTATTTGTTGTTCATGCTCAGCTCATTTAGTAAATAAACGAGACCGAACCGAGTCTTAACTTATTCATGAATGACTCGAATTATTTAAATATCCATCCTTGTGGAGACAAGAACAATCATTAGTTTAAAAATATTTAAGAAGGTTCGAATGTTTTATTGATAAATCATTGGACTGACATACAAGGCATACGGACATGAGGAAAATATAGCCGTTGCCAATAACGGATCCAGAATTCATGGATAGAGAAGTTGAGTCTACTTAAATTATATGAGGTATTAAATATATTTTTTTAGGAGATCCGCCTATTAGCGAAATAAATCTTTTTCAAATTTCTTATAAATATTTTGAACTAATTTCAAGAATTGGCGGGGGAGTGATCCCTCCATGACCCTCCGGTGGGTCCGCCTATGGATGTTGCTACATACAATGATTATATTTGGAAAAAAGTTGTTATTTTCAATTCTAAAAAAGGATATATCTGGCCAATCAATTACCTGTACCTGTACAAGTGTGGACCAGCTGGGTTGGTCTGCGGGTCTGGATCATCCTAGTCCCACTTCGGTGCAAGTGTGATGCATTCTGTGGATCAAGTACGTAAAAAACCGGTTGCAGGTTGACCCACAAATTTGCAGGCCAAAAAATCCCTAGAAAAAATATTTATCTATTAACACTGACACAAGTTTTGTTATATGACCTGTATCAAAGTAGAACCCAACAAAATCCCCTACAATTTAAATTTTCATGGCTTAGAGATAGGGCATACATTGTGGACGAATTTCCCTATTTTTATCACACCACAAAACAAATCACAAATAATGGTTGTCATATAAGGGAGAAGGCGTTAACTTTCAATAACTCCCCAATTTCGAATAATTATCTTTCTGGTGGGAAATTCAAATCAAATCGGGTCTCCGATTTTTCGCCATTGCCCTTGATTACTCGACCCATTTTCTAGCAGTTCTGAACTAGATTATGGATTGTCCCACCAACAGTCCCAACAAAAACTGTATTTAGATTTTGGAATATATTATGACATATTGACAGTCTGATACAACTAGGTGATTATGTTAGTTATAATCTAGGCCGGAGTTAGGAATAATCGTTAAAGGGATTCAGAAATTAAATAACAAGATTTCAATTTATGAGGCCAATGATCAAACGAATTTGCTAATGTGCTAACTAAATATTGTATTTGGTGATTACCACATTTAGGAGAATCATCTACTAGTCACACGGTAATTATGTTGTGAACGATGTATATTATAGATTAAATTTTTTGCAAAAAAATTATTTCTCAAATATGAGACTAAATCACTAAATAGTACCACGGGAGGAGTGAGACAAGTAGTTTATTAAAGATCTTTTTTCAAAAAAATAAAATTATAAAATATGTCCTCAGGAATGTTTTTCATTTTGTCTCAACTGTTGATGTTGATTATCGAGTTGATCAAAATTTAGTCCTAATAATTACCCCCAATAACAATCATCATAGCAATTGGCTTTAGAAAAATCCTTTAGCGAAAACTGCAACATCTAGGTGTCTCCTCCTCTTAAAAACCTTCCCGCCTCCAAACCTAAACAAAAAATAAAAAGTAAAAAAAAAAAAAAAGTACTTTAGTAAAAAAAATTGTAAACATTATATTTCTCTATCCAAATATACTGTAATAATTCTATGCAGATTGTTAGAAATAGAAATTCTCTTTTGGTACAAATTTTTTATTTAAGAATTAAATGAGAGAAAAAGCATTCGAACAAGTCTTTCTAAAGTGGTGAATTTCTCTCATTTAGTTCTCATTTGTAAACATTGGACAAGAAATATCCCGTAACAATGTTTCTCTTTATAAAAATGAAGAATTGACATGATAGATTTATTAGTGGAGAAATCTATCATTTGCAATTTCTCTATTACTGAATTAATCTTTCTACAAAATTATTAAAACGTTATAGGAGGAATCACAATAATAATTTATTATTAACATTATTATTATTCTATAATAAATAATGCAATAATAATAATAATAATCCTAAAGATAACATACACAGAATGAATGTATAATTTACAAAATATCAATTTTTGGGAGAAAATAAATTTGTAAGTAAATAAAATGAGATGAGAATGCCGCAAGTACCAAACAAATTTTGGACTAGTTACGTAAAATGTAGACCAAGTCATCAACTAGCCCAAGTTATCTATAGTATTGGGCCTAGCACTTGCTTCGGATCTTAATGTAAAAAATTTGCAAGTGTTTGGCATCCCAAGCTGTAATTCCAAATAAAAATAGTTAGGCCTGCCTATTTTTATGCCAGGCCTCGTGCAATGAAATTTAATTCTAATATTGAAAACTGCAATTAGCAGATTTAGGCATGGTACACATGCTTCTTATTCTATATGATAACCAATCTACGCTAAATACTCACCATTCCAATCGGTTGTATGGCCCTTTTTTCACCTCAACAAAAGTGTCATTAAGATATTGATAGACAAACTGGCCAATTTCTGTAGTCCTCTGCCAACTATAACCGTCTTCCTGAAGTGGCTTGCGCACATGTTACCTCTCCAATGGTTCAGGGTGAATTTAGAAGTCTGAACTTCATTTGCTTATTACGGATCATCGACAACGACTAGCCTGGCACTTACTGACCAACCATATATATGTGTTTAGCAAATCCTGAACTTCCAAATGGGAGGTTAACCCTGAGTTTTACCAATACTATGCTATTGTACGTGTAGGCAAACATGATGGGTTCTCATTTTAGTTTTTGGCATGATCCTTAGGTTTCTCCTCTCACATTGTCAGAAGAGTATGTTTATTACAGTATTATGGGTTATATATTATTTAGTATACCAATCTTTCAACTATTTGTGATTTAGTACACCAACTTTTAAATTCTATCAATTAGTACACTAGCGTATGTTTAATTTTTCAATTAATACACTTTTAACAGTTTTCTATCCGAAAATTGGATGGAAACAGTTTACTCGCCATCCAGGTTCAAAAACAGACACGTCACAAGGATATTTTTGTCTTTGCAACCGCTATGCATTTCAACATCTCATCCAATATTTTATTTGGCCCCTAGATTTCGAATTCTTACACTTTCAATCTCATAATTTGAGTATGATAATTTATATTTAACAAATTTGTCTTAATTGTCATGATTTTGGTCTCATATTTAAAATAATACACATTTATACTTAATATAAGTTATATTTTGACCTCATTTATTTTGAAATAATTCTCACACTTTTTATTGCACATTAAATAACTTGCATATATATAATTAATATTATAATTAAATTTAATATTTTATTAATTTAATTTATTTGAACTTTATAAGAAAAATAAAAATTTAGAAATTGAAATATTACATTTTAAATTACATATAATGGACAGTGTGCTAATCAAATGTTTTTAATTTACATTTTAATGAACGGTGTGCTAATCACTTTATAATTAAATATTACATTTTAAATTACATATAATGGATGGTGTGCTAATCACATGTTTTTTTCAAGTGCAAATCAGAAATTGAAATAGAAATTCATTCGTTTTAAAGAAAAATGGGAAAAATGTTTCCCTAAATGAATCATTTTTTCATTTTATTGATTTATTTTATAAAATAGATCTCGGTGAAAATTGGAATATTTGTGCGAGTAGTTTTGTAACGTTCCGAAAATTCCGAGTGAATTTTTTGTATTTATAATAATATCATTGAAGCATTTAATATTATTATTGTATCATTGTAAAACGGAATTGCATAACGTGTTGCAGAAGAAAGTACAAAATTTTAGCGTGTTTATAGTAGTATTGGAGTAAGAAGACTTGTTGTCTTAGTATAGAATGTAGCGTAAGTGTTGAGGCTTTAGTATTGTTGTCAAGTTGATACGAGATGCCGTATCTTGACAATTGTTAGCACATGCAATGTAGTATTTTATAATAACCTTAGTATCTATTTTTCGGGGTATTAGTATGCGTAGATTAGCATTTGAGGTTGAATAGTGAAGTTTGAAGTGGCTTGAGCAGAATCAGGCTACTATTTGAACGGTAACTTTCTTCCATTCAAACGGTTCGAGTAGGCTACGAAATAATAATATACGTGTGAGTTTATGAGTACATCTTACCTGTAAATTTTATGAAGGAAGGGCATGATATGTTGAAGTGAATAGAAATGAATTGTAGTTATTTAAACATGTTTATTTAAAGAATGAAGAATATTTTATGAAGTGTATTAGAGATGGATGAATGTTTGTTTAAATTTGTTTATACGAAGAATGAAACATGATTAGAAGTTGATTGAGTTACATGATCATATATGTTAACATTAATTCATTGAAGTGGTTTTTTCATATGTTGAACCAAAGTGACGTTTTCTTTTTTTTGACAAACGAGAAGTTGAAATAGATTTTTTTAAAGAATTTGAAGTTTTGAAAATGAAATTTTCAAAGTGAAGTGAAGAGAAGGATTTGAATTATATATGAAGGAGTGATGCTCAATCTTACTATTGAAGTGAATAACGAAACTTTACGAAGTTTAATTAAGTTAAATATTAAAATTTGAAGTTTTGAATATAATTATAATTGAAGGAAGTTTGCATTTTATTCATGAAAGTATTGAGTCATTTTTCATTTCTTTTTCGGATAAGTGTCAAATTTACTAAATTTTTAGAAGAAAGTAAAGAGGGGGCTAGGCGCCCTATCGTAAAAGTCAGGAAACCTGATCAGGAATACAACTATAAAAGTTTCACGAATGGAGCCATTTATATTATATGTTCACAAAGGAACCTAATTTTAGAACAAAATGAATTTAGATGCTAGTCTCAAATTTTTAGAAATCGAAGTCTAGCAGTAAAGTCGAAGTTGTATTGCATTATATTGAAGTTGCGTTGCATTGCATTCATTCTTACATGTGACATATTTACACCTTTTGGTAGCGCATAGCATCACGCGTATCATATTATTTAGTAAGCTAACTCGTGCAATTTTTTTTCCATTTTGTATCATAATATTGTTGTAGGTGTGGAGGCTAGCGAGAGGCATTATTGAGATGACCTAATAATGCTTGTACATATTTTTAAAGATAAATTTATTATAAGATATTTTGTATTGGCCACATTCATGTTATTTATTTTTGCAACAGAAGTAATGTAATTGAAGTTAAATTATAATTTTTTATTTTGAAGTACGAGGATGCAGTAAAAAATAGTATTTTATATTACATTTTGTTGTAATTCTTGAGCTTATTCAGGTTATAATAAAAGTGTAATGTACTCTATGTAGATTTGTGGGTTCCACACATTATTATTTTGTTCAAGCATTTAGCTTGATTTGGTGTTGTAAACATGGAGTTTACTTATATTGATATGCAGGCTATCTATAGTTTTCTTTGCATACTCTGATGAATCTCATGTAAAAGAATGAGAAGTGAAAGAAGTATTGTAGAAGTGAATCCCATTTTTATTTATTTCTTTAAAACTGTATATTTTTCGTTAATTTTTCTTTTAAAAAGGAATTACACTCGTCCTCCGGATTTTATGGAATTCGGGGCACAACAAGTTATGTTTTTATCTATGTTAATTGAGTTATGCATAAAATTTTATTTAACTATTTTTGTTATTCCTATTGGTTGGCTGAAGTTTTATGTTTTAGCATAGAAGTAGTAAAATCTGCTTTTATATTTATTGATCTGTTAAGGACGTAAAAAGAATGTGGGTGTGCTGCTCACATTCATTCTATTAGTATACAAAACACGAAAAATTGTAGCAACCATTATATTTTCAGGGGAAAATTGCAACTAATATATCTCTGTTAGTTGTTTTTGTTTTTTATGACATAACACACTATCTATCATGTAGCCCTTCCATTTCGTTATTAAGAAATTATTATCACAATTGAAACTATTTTTTTTTTAATCTTGGGATAATTTTGTAATAAATATGATGCACAGGAATCACAGGAATGTACCCAAGTGGCCATGATAAATCTTCTATATCTTAAAATTATGAGATAGCGAACCTTAAATTGATGGATGAGGGTACGAAGAATGGAAATACATTTTAGGGAGAAATGTCAATCATCTGATTAAGTAATTAGTTCTCTAGGTTAGTGAGATTATTATTATTACTTTTTGGTTTAATTATAGCAAATGAAGGAATTAAAACATATGCCAATTAAGAGGAAATAGTAATATTAAGTTTAATTGTAATATTAATTACATATATGCAAGTTATTTAAAATTTGTGATCAAAAGTGTGA
>MKEJ01037156.1:0-11123 GCA_001753735.1 Embelia ribes
AGGTTGGGATTTAACTGTATGACATATTGTTTCTTAATTGTTCCTCAAATTCTGTCTATGTTTCTTAACTGTTTCTCAACTATTTCTTAACTTTTGAAAATTATTTTATGAACTCACTTTGTCTGTGTTTCTTAACTATTTTTGAACTATTGTATTATTAAATATTTCTTACTTTGCCTAGTGTTTCTTACAGGTGAGGAGTATGAGGTTGATAAAGATGAGATTGAGGTTGCTGCTGAAGAGGAGGGTAAAGATGAAGATGAGGGTAAATATGCTAAACCTGAAGAGAAAAAGCTGAGATATTTTTGGAAAAGATTGATGAAGAAAAGATATCTCAAAGATAAAGCAGTCCTGCTAAGACTGGCTTCTTTGGTTGATCAACCTCTGCTGCAAAGGAAAGGCATGCATCATACACCACAATCCCCTCTTTTTCTACTTCCAAGCAAAGGCATCAATTGAAAAATTGATAAGAGATGATGTTGAAATAAAGAAAAAAATGAAGGTTAATCATGATGAAGTCATGCAGAGACTTGATGCATTCCAACAGGAAATGTTATCAAAATTTGAGCAATTATTGGCCGGCAAGTCTGTTAGGAGGAAGATGAATTTTAAGAAGGAAGAAGATGAATTTCGGGACAGAGGATAATAGGGCAGGTGATGGGGGAAGAAAAGGTAGGGGAGGTGATGATGTAAGTAATAATGCATTATATATTTAATATTTGTTCAATATTTATTCACTAATTCTTGACTCTTTTTTACATGTTGTGTCATTGCAGAGGTCACATTTTAGAGAAGAAAATATTGAAGATCCAAAAGAGGGAAAAATGTAATTTTTCTATAGCGTTTCTTAATTTTCGTAAATATTTCTGAACTATTTGTTAAGTTTGTTATTCTAGTTTCTTTTTTATATAATGTTTCGTAAGTTTTTTCTAACGTTTCATAACTATTTCTAAACTGTTTCTTAAGTTAATAGTGTTATACCCGTTTCTTAAGTTGTATATAATTCTTCGTAACCATTTCTGAACTGTTTCTTACGTTAACAATATTACATGATATTATACATGATGCAAATATTTATATGATATTATAGGCAAGAGGGAATAGTAATGAATGGGTGTTTGATGATGATGATTGCCCATTTTAGTCCCTAGGATGTCAATGCACTGACCCAATGGGTGGTATATTTGATTTAGAATCAATGGTAATTAGATAATTTACTTTATAATTTAGGTGACACAATTGTTTCCTCCTGTGTATAAATGACCGTTCCTTCATATTTTTTGCACGTACCTGGAAAAGAAAGTGACAATGCTGGTAATCTTCAAGTAACACCCTACAAGAGAAGATTCAAGAAGATAGCTAAGAGAACAGCTGAATATATTAGCAGTGTAAGATTTAGTTTTTCTTAACTATTTCTTAGTTGTTTTCTTCTCTATTTCCTATTATTTCAGAATTGTTTTGTTTAGAAATTCTGCATTGTTAGTTTTGTATTTCTGAAGCTATTTCTTAAGTGTTTCTTAAGCATTTGGTAGTTAAGAAAATTTGTACTATTTCTTTAGAAATTCTGAAGCTGTTTCTTGAATGTTTCTTAAGTTTTTCTGAACTCTTTCATGGCTGTTTCTTAAATATTCATGAAGCTATTTGGTCTGGAATAGGAAGGTGATGAAGGTGATGATGGACCAAGTGGTTCTGAACTGACACCATTGAAGAGACCTGGTGGTTCTGTGATAGATTTACAAGCATTTGGTAGAAAGATTGACCAATTGCATAAGATAATGGTCCCGGGGCAGAGTCAAACTGGCCTACAACTAACACCATACAAGGGGGTTTAAATGAAATTAAAAGATGATGACTTTGTTAGTCAACCCCCTTGGCTGTTAGTCAACCTACACTTGCACCTTATTCTTTTTACACTCCAGAAAAGGGTGAATAATCTATAACATAATTGAGCCATCTAAGGTTGATACGACAATGTTTAGCAGAAGGAGTAAGAAGAGAGATAGAAAGAAGCCATGTTACCTGGATGATTATTTGAACCCCGCTTCTTCTGAACTTGTTGCTCAGGAACATTCTTCTCCAAAATTCATTGACTTTGTCATTGTCAATCCCCTGGAGGAGTTTGATATAGGGCAGTATAAGCAGCTGCTGAAGTATGTTGGAGATAACAATGAGAAGGGTAAGAAGAATAAGTATAAGGTAACTGGATTTGAAACTGATGATAATATCTTCTCCCAAAATAACTTGAGTTTGTTGATCACACCTGGAATGTGGTTGAATGATATTGTAAGTAGTTACAAAATGTCTTTCTTTCTTTCTTAACTGTCTCACTCAAAATATCTTTTTTTCTTAAGTCTTTGGGTAGAGTTTCTTAACTTTTTCTTAACTCTTTTAATTAGTTATTTATTCTTTTTTAACTTTTTGCAGAGTTAAGTAACTTTTTCTTTACTCTTTCTTCATTTCTTTCTTAACTGTCTATTTCTTAATTTGTTATTTACTCTTTCTTCATTTCTTTCTTAACCTTCTGCAGAGTTTCTTAACCTTTTCTTAACTCTTTCTTAATTGGTTCTTTACTCTTTCTTTATTTCTTTATTAACTCTTTCTTAATTGGTTCTTTACTCTTTCTTTATTTATTTCTTAACTCTCTATAGAATTTCTTAACTTTTTCTTAACTATTTCTTAACTTTTTCACTTTCTTAACTGTCTCTTTCTTTCCTCAAAATATCTTTCTTTCTTAAGTCTTTCTACAGAGTTTCTTAACATTTTCTTAACTCTTTCTTAATTTATTATTTACTCTTTCTTCATTTCTTTCTTAATTATTTATTAACATTTTCTTTATTCTTTCTTAATTGTCTCTTTCTCGACTCAAAATATCTTCTTTCTCAAGTCTTTATATAGAGTTTCTTAACATTTTCTTAACTCAAAATGTATAACTGTTTCTTGTAACTGTTTCTTAATTATTATTTATTTGTTATTTTTTTTACTGTATTTTTGCATTTGTTTCTACAGCATATAGATGTTGCCTTTGCCCAATTAGACAAAGAGTTCAGAACTATCGAAAGACCTATTCGAAGACTGACAGATCCTTCACCATAATGGATTGATTGTTTTCATCAATTTTTGTTGCTCAACATTCGAGGCTCAAAAAGGACAAGTTTGAGTTCAGGTTTTCATCCCAGTTCCTTCATTATTATCGAGGGAATAATAATAACGGGCTCATGTTGCCATTTGAAGATATGGATGATGTTTAATTCTCGTTGAACATAACAAACACATTGGGTTATGGTTGTATTTCATGTGAGGGAGTGAAATATTAGGGTGTATGACTGTGATCACAAAGTTGTGAAGGATAAGAACTTGCAAAAGTTTATAAATCCTTTTGCTGAAATGATACCTTATCTTTTACAATAAGAAATATCTGCTGAAAAGATAACCATCATCTTCCTTCAATTTACCCTTGCTCCAGTGGATTGGGAAAAGGTATCACACGAAATAGTTTCAATAGCCAATCAATCAGGTCAGCTTAACTATTTCTTTACTCTTTCTTAACTTTCTACAGTTTCTTAAGTATTCTTAACTGTTTCGTAACTCTTGAACTTTTTCTAAACTATTTCTTTACTCTTTTATAACTTTCTGCAATTTCTTAAGTATTCTTAACTATTTCTTAACTTTTTGAACTCTTTCTTAACTGTTTCTTTACTCTTTCTTAAGTATTCTAAATTCTTTTCTTAAGTATTTCTTTCTAAACTTGTAGGTGGGGATTACAGTATATTTTTGATCATATACTTGAAGTATCTCATAGCCGGGCTAGGAGTACAAGATGTTGATGACAAGCATATCCCGATATGGAGGAAAAAAAAGGGTGTAAGATTGTTCTTCAATCTTGTAGAACCGTAGGCTTGTTTAGGGTATCCAGAAGATCAGGTTAGCTATTTATTCATTATTTCGTAACTGCTTCGTAAGTAGTTTATGTTTCTTAATAAATATTTCTTAGCTGTTTTGTAACTATTTCGTAATTGTTTCTGAACTTGCAGGTGGGGATATACTATGTTCTTCAATCTTATAGAACAACTTTAACTGTATATATTATGTTAGTTGGACAATATAGTTTATTCTTTTACGTATTTAGGTAAATATAATGTAAAGTGCTATGCAATATTTGCTAAAATGAGAGTCACCATCTCTTCCCTACCCTTGCTTGGATTGGGAAAGAGTGCCAAATGAAATAAAATAATTCCAAAAGCCAATGAATCAGGTTCGCTATTTCTAAACTATTTCTTAATTGTTTCTTTAACTGTTTCTTAACTATTTCTTTAGCTATTTCGTTATTGTTTCGTAACCATTTCGTTATTGTATCAGAACTTAATTATTTCGTTCTGAACTTGCAGGTGGGGATTGTTCTTCAATCTTATATGGAACAATATAGTAGTTTAAAGTGCTTAATAAATGTTTCTTAGCTATTTCGTAATTGTTTCTTCAATATTGTGTAAGTTTATTTCATAATTGCTTTGTAGTAATTGTTTCGTTCTGAACTTACAGGTGAGGATTGTTCTTCAATCATATATAGAACAATGTATTTTAAAGTGTTTAATAAATGTTTCTTAACTATTTCATAATTGTTTCTGCACTATTTCTTGACTATTTCGTAATTGTTTATGTACTGTTTCTTAACTATTTTGTAATTATTCCTGCATTTCTTAACTTAAGAATTTCTTTTCTGAACTTGCAGGGGTTATTTTTGTCATCACCTCAAGAACAAATGGGGTGTATTCATTGTAGTTGGATAATGTAGTATTTTATTCTTTTATATTTTTATGTAAATGTAAAGTGCTTTGTATATGTCAGTCTTATATGACGAAACACTTACTGTACACCCTAATACATTAACAAAACAAATACATGGACAAAACAAAAATATAAAGCATATAAATTCTTCCCTAATTCAAAAACACTGATAGTACTATTTCATCAACATGAACTCACGTTGAGGTTCATCACCACTTTGAGAGCATTTAAGCAACAAAAATATGAGAACACAAATAGCAATGAACAATCAGAGTTTCATTTTCCTATTTCTTGCTTCAGCTCTCAATTTCTCAACCTCCATAGCATTAATCTGCCAAAGCAATTCTGGAATCAAAACACTAGCACGATTACAAAGTTGTCCATCAACTTACCTAAAGCAACCGCAACACTAGTAGCAAAACACATAAATCTTCTACCAACATTTTGATCAGTCCATGTTGTTCGTTGGACTACAGCAGCTCATGTGTTATAATTGCAAAGCTCCATTCATATACAACAAGTATAAGACAAAGAGAAACAGATATAAGAGAGAGAAAAACATATATATATATAGTAAAAATGGGAGATATGGATATATAGAGAAGAAATGCATGGAATAAAGTGAAAAAGGAGGGGAAATAGAAGAGAAAAAATGGCAGGAAGAAGCGACGAAACAATGACGAAACTTTGACGAAAGGAGTTACGAAAGAAAGAGTGCAGAAATTCTAACTAAAAAACTGACTAAATTCTTATTTTTATAAGATACTCTTATTTTATAAAATACTCTTATTTTTAACTGGTTCTTTACTCTTCCTTCATTTCTTTCTTAACTTTCTAACAGAATTTCTGTACTCTTTCTTAATTCTCCGTAGTTTCTTAAGTATTTCTTAATTGTTTCTTTACTCTTTCTTCATTTATTTTTTAACTATCTCTTGACTCAAAATGTCTTTCTTTCTTTAGTCTTTCTACAGAGTTTTGTAACATTTTCTTAACTCTTTCTTAACTGTTTCTTTACTCTTTTTTCATTTCTTTCTTAACTTTCTGTAGAGTTTTTTGACCTAGATCAGAATGTTTTAATTCCTTCTTACTTTTGGCTTAATTGTTCTTAAAATATTTCTTAACTTTTAATGCATTACTTTCGTAATTGTTCCAAACTCAAAATGCGTAATTGTTTCATAACTACTGTTTATTTGTTATTTCTAATGTTTTAATTGTTGTTTTTGCTGCATATAGATGTTGCCTTTAATATAATTAGACAAAGAGTTCACAACTATCCAAAGACATATTCGAAGTCTGGCAGATCCTTCACCATTTTGGATTGTTTGTTTTCATCCATTTTTGTGGCTTAGCATCCAAAGTTCAAAAAGGACAAGTCTGGGTTCAGGTTTTCATCCCAGTTCCTTCATTATTACCGTGGGAATAATAACAACGGACTCATGATGCCATTTGGAGATATTGATGATGTTTACTTCCCCTTGAATATAACAAACAAGCATTGAGTTCTGTGTGTATTTCATGTGAGAGAATGAATTATTAGGATGTATGTATGTGATCACAAAATTGTGAAAGATAATTGTAAAAGTTTATAAACCCCTTTGCTGAAATGATACTCTAGCATATTGGGAAAGGGTATCACATGGTTGCTAGTTCCAAAAGATCAAGTTAGTTATTCCTTTTGTATATTTGCGTAGAAACAGTTAAAAAACACACTATTTTTTAATAAATGTTTATTAGCTATTTCGTAATCGTTTCGTAATTATTTTTGAACATGTAGGTGGGGATTGTTCTTCAATATTATAGAATATCTTATAGAATAATGTAGTTTAGTTGGATATATTATGTTAGTTGAATAATATAGTTTAAGTTTATTTCGTAATTGTTTCGTAACCGTTTTGTACATGTATCGGAACTTAATTATTTCTTTCTGAATTTACAGGTGGGGATTATTCTACAATCTTATCAAACAACGTAGTTTAGTTGGACATATTACGTTAGCTATTTGTTAATTCTTTAATGTTGTTTCAAGTATTTAAGAAATATGTCCTAACTATTTCGTTCTGAACTTGTAGGTGGGGATTGTTCTTCAAGCTTATAGAACAATATAGTTTAGTTGGATATATTATCTTAGCTATTTTGTAATTCTTTAATGTTATTTAAAGTGTTTAATAAATGTTTCTTAGTTATTTCGCAGGTGAGTATTGCTCTTCAAGCTTATAGAACAATATAGTTTAGTTGGATATATCACGTTATATATTTGTTAATTCTTTAATGTTGTTTCAAGTGTTTTAATAAATGTGTCTTAGCTATTTCGTTCTGAATTTGCAGGTAGGGGATTGTTCTTCGAATTTATAGAATAATATAATTCAGTTGGATATATTATCTTAGCTATTTTTTAATTATTTAATTTTGTTTAAAGTGTCTAATAAATATTTCTTAGCTATTTCATTATGAACTTGCAGATGAAGATTGTTCTTCAAGCTTATAGAACAATATAGTTTAGTTTGATTTATTATCTTAGCTATTTTATAATTGTTTTGCAACTATTTCCTATGTTTTGTAAATATTTCGGAACATAAGTATTTCTTTTCTGAACTTATAGGTGGGGATTGTGGGATATTGTTGTCATCACCTTCAGGAAAAAATGGGGTGTAAGATTGTTCTTCAATCTTATGCAACAATGTTGTTTAGTTGGATATATTATTTTAGCTATTTCATAATTGTTTTGTAAGTATTTACTATTTCGTATAATTTGTATATGTTTCAGAACTTAAGTATTTCCTTTCTAGAACTTGTAGATGGGGATTGTGGGATGTATTATGTTATATGTAGTTGGACAATATAGTATATTCTTTTATATATTTATGTAAATGTAAAGTGCTTTTTATATGTATGGCTTATGTTGCGAAACACTTACTATACATTGACGAAACAAATACATAGACGAAACAGAAACATAAAGCATAGAAATCCTCCTTAATTTACTAACATTGACTGCACTATTTCATCAACATGAACTCATATCGAGATTCATCACCACTTTGAGAGCATTAAAGCAACAAAAATATGAGAGCACAAATAACAATGAACAACTAAAGTTTCGTTTTCCTAATTATGGCTCCAGCTCTCAATTTCTCAGCCTCCATAGCATTGATCTTCCAAAGCAAGCCTGGAATCAAAACCCTATTATGATCACAAAGTTGTCCATCAATCCACCTAAAGTACCCACAACGGCTAGTGGCACAACACATAAATCTTCTACCAGCATTTTGATCAGTCCATACTTTTCACTGGACTGCAGCAACTCATTTGTTATAATTGCAGAGCTCCATTCTTATACATAATAATTATAAGAGAAAGGGAAAGAGATAATCGGAGATAGGTATATATGGAAGAAATGGTGGCGGGAATAAGGTGAAAAAGGAGGGAAAATGAGAGGGGAAAAATGGCGGGAAGAATTGATAAAAATGTGACGAAATAGTTACGAAATACTAACGAAAGGGTTACAAAAACTGACAAAACTTGATGAAAGGGTTACAAAAGACTGTAGAAATCCTGACCTGAATGGGGCAGCAAACAACAGTGCTAAAACACTGACAAAATGGTGGGAAGAAGTGACAAAAATGTGACAAAATATTTGCGAAACACTGACAAAACGTGATGAAAAGGTATGAAAGACTGCTGAAATCTTGACCAAAAAGGGAAGAAGCAAAAAACAGTGTTAAAAAACTGACAAACTTGACGAAAAGTTACGAAACTGCACAAATCCTGACCAAAATGGGTAGAAGCAAAAAATAGTGCTAAAACACTGATATACTTGACGAAAGGGTTACGAAAGACTGTAGAAATCCTGACCAAAATGGGCAGCAAACAACAATATTAAAAAACTGATTAAATTGTGAATAAAATAAAAAATCAATTATCAAACAAGTGGTTGCTAAAAATATTAGTCCACTAAATGTGAAGTTCATTAGTTTGGGCTTAAATCGACTAGAGGAGGCTGTGAAGATGATGCTTGAGCCTCTGTAGATGCTGGTATATTTGCTTTTTTATTTCTCAACACTTTTGAGGCTTTGATAGTGGCTTGTGTTAATGGTGTAGGCATCGTATAATGGCAAGTAGACTTATTATGTCCATAATTATCATACGAAATGTAACGTTTCGGTATCTTTGGAAGTTTACCATTGGATCATTTTCACTTTGTTGTAGGCCGCCCTTTCGTCACTTGCACCAGGGTTTTTATATACTTCAGTTGCTTGATCTCGTCCAGAATGTCCCAATCAACATTATCAACCGGATATGTTGTCTTTGCATATGAGTTCACCCACGCTCCTATCTTGTAATTCCTACGTCAATTAAGAAACGGACAAGATAATGTTAAGAATCTTTTAAAAACACTTAAGAAGAAACACCTAAGAATCAGTGAAGAAATAGCTGAAATAGTAAAGAAAATAAATATTTTTTGAACTATTTTTAACTCATTTTATAACAAAACATACTGTTTTTGAACTCATTCTTATCTATTTTTTTTACCCACTTTCTAACAAACACATCGTTCCTTAACTATTTCTTAATTATTGCTTAACTCATTCTTTTCTATTTCTAAAAAATAAACACACTTGGACAATGAAATTTATGTTAAGAAAATATAGATAAGTTGTATAGAATTTCTCACTTTGAGTATAGCTTATTTATGTCCCATTTCCTGACACTGGCAACAGCTAATGTATGTTTACAGAGAAGCACCGTAAGATCAAAAATCCTACAAGAATAAGTCTTGCGATCTAAGTCAACTTTCGCATTCTCTCCATCGTCTTGTATGAAATACTCAACATTATTTAGTGAATAGATAGTATATCCCATGACCTTTTTAAAATCATATTGGAGCTTTTGATCATAATGTGTAGCTATCTGAGTATCATTATTAGCTAATAATGTCTTCTCTGTTGAAACCATTCTTGTAAGGTAAACCTTAAGAAGTCAACCATAGTTGAGATCGGATATCTTCTAGCATGCCTACTTAAACTATTGAAGCACTCGGCATAATTGATGGTCATGACATTGTATTGTATACCAGGGAAATATGCCCGCCTCCATCTCTAGAAGTCAATTGTCTCCAAATAATCTGCTATTCGATGATTCTTTGCCCTATTTTTTTTAAAATGAAGCTCAAATTTTGAAACCCGATATGCATTCAAACTCAGTGTAACTGTTATTGGTCTTGAACTTCACCATGATATTCATTTTCAGGTGGTACGTGCAAGCTCCATGGTGTGCTTCTAGAAAAACTTCAGATAAAGCAGCCACAATACTTTGGTATCTATCCGATACAAATACATGATTAGGAATAGACCTAATTGCTAGCTTTGGTTTCGTCATGAAATAATTCCATGAATCATTATTCTTAGAGTCCACAATACTGAATGCAACCGGATATAGCTTCGTATTCACATCCAATGCTTCGTATTCACATCCAATGCTATGGCAACCAACATATGATCTCCAATTTTGTTTTTAAAGAAACAACCATCAATACATAATACAGGATAAATACAAGATTTGAACCCCCGGATTGGTACACCCAAAGACATAAACATGTACATGATAATAGGAAGTTATTTAAAAGATGACCAATTTGCAAGAAATAGTGCAGGAAAACTGATTTAAATTAGTGCAGAAAGAGTAATGAAAGAAATACTGACGAAAGCATAATGAAATACTGATAAATGTTGAGAAATACTAACGAAAACATGCCTGCGATGCCCATATTCATCTATTTCAATCCATAATCGTGCTATCATTTCTCTTCCACAACATATATTAGTATGATGGCAATTTCTCAAATGAATTCTCAACAGTTCCTGTAACAACAATCATGGCCTTTTCCCTAGACCTCTAAGCCTTGTGATAACTTATATCAAAACCATAAATTTGCTTCATATCCACCATTATCTCCTTTAGCGAGTGTTCTTTGTGATTGTCGTAGTATTTGTCCTTAATGACATCCCCAATAACTCAAGTTGTTGTTTGTCTACTATCACACTGCCTCGACAGGATTGAATAATTGTGATTATGTACATATGTATGCACCTCAAATACCTAGGACTTGTCTACTTTACAACTCGTAATCTTTACATGCAATCTACAACACGATACTTCAGAACCAAAAGTGTTTTCTATTGACTTTATTACTTTGAAATCAAACTTCATGAACAATGCATACTTACATACCTTTAGTCAAAATTCACTCTTATTCTCAAACAAAGCACCCACTTCAAATGGATATGCAAGAAATACTATTGCCATCATTAGGTTTTCTTCTTACTTTTTCTCAAATGAACCAA
>MKEJ01037158.1:7061-24309 GCA_001753735.1 Embelia ribes
CATGAAAAATTTTGGTCCAAAAAAATTAAAGAAATTGCTATAAGCATGTAAACTCTTTAGCAAACTAATAGAGATGCCAATATCTCCGGAATACAGTCACAGCTTCCTTTTTGAGTTTGTTTAATTGCTCTCTCTTACAATCATAGGCCGAATTATGCTAAATGCGTCTCTCATATGGTTATGGGCCAACCCATATAGGGGCTTTATTTTGGGTAACTAAAATTTTTTGTATAGGGGGTTATTCAGGCTTAGTTTGATATTAGTATTATTTGCAATTTCGTTTATCAAATCTATTTTTAAGAAATGTTGATTCTAAAAATGGTTGTTATTCTAGCTATTGATTAATAAAATTTAAAATTACTAGGAATGTAACTGATATTTTTAAGGATATTTTGTAATTATATAAAAATAGAAGAAAATTATTTTAAAAACAATTCCTTATAATAATAAGTTTCTAAAAGCATCACATACAAAATAAAAACAGATATTGCAAAGCTTCACTTTTTTCTTTTACCAAGTTACCACAATTTGCATTTTATTGGTGAAAGAGTAAGAGAAAATAGCCGCTTAAAACCATCTGTAGCTAGTTACATAAAAAATGCAAGTGTTAATTTATGTCAATACGTTAAAATTTAATGCTATCAATGTGTTTGCAAAATCATGACCTTTCATTTGCGATAGAAGCAAAATGGTCACTTTCTTAAAACATCCGTTTCAATCGAATATACGAGGACCAAATTAAAAATTGTGAAAACTATGTGTACCCTTCGTGTAAATCACCCTTATTTCCCGGTTTGTGAGAAATATTTATCACTGTAATTTGCTATTGCCTCTTCCGCCGCCGCAGCCTCCTCCCGTCCCAAACTCCTGCTGCCGCCTCTCTCTCTATACATACATACATATACATATATATCGCATACATATTTATTCATAAGATGCCGCGAACAACAACAGTTGAGACCCCGGGTTGTCCCCCGCTTCGAGCCCTAACATTCGACGTGCTTGGTCTAATTAAAGGTATATATATGCATGTATTCTTTATTAATTTTCAGATTTGAATATATTCACGGTGATAAACTCTGTTTTTGATTGTTTGAGTGTAGTTGTTGAAGCTCGTGCTAAGCGAGGCGGAGGCCCGGTGGTGGTTCAGAGGTGGGGTGAGCCGGAATCTTCTAGATGCGTGCTTGCGGTTTCTACAAACGACAGTGAATACGACCCTGTAGGTTTGGAAAATTTAGTAGCTTTGTATGAATTTATTGATTCTTTTAAGTTATTTGGAAATAGTGTACTTTTTTCGGGCGTGTTATTGTCCCTCATTTTTAGCGTATATTGATTTTTATGCTCTATGTTTGTATGTATCTTACCAGCCATTGTAAGTATTGGTGCGGTCTTCTATGTATTAGTAATTTATCAAGGGACCCCAAAGTCAGCTTATTGGGAAATAAAGTGCTTTGGTTCAGGCATGTTAGTATCGTTTGTCTCTCGAGTGTATTATTTTTTATAGCTCTCTGACGTTTATACGTGATGTGATATTTGTATGCGTCTCTAGTTCTCGTAATTTTGCCTACTCGCGTGGTGTTCGATGTCCTGAAAGTTCATCAATTGACTGATAATGGACCCTGAAGTTAGTTGAATACTTAATTGTTTAAATCGATTTATTGTAAAAATGGGCTCTTGAGCTTGTCCGTTTTATTGTTCTAAGCATAGTTAGTAAAATACAAGACGGAAAAAGAACGCCGTACAGTAAGGATGAGTCTAATATGATTTTTGAGTAAAAGTACGTTCCAATAATTCTATATACTATATAATTTGTGTCATAAAATTAGAAAAATATATTATTTTTTGTATTAAAATATATTTCCTGAAGTTTAAAACTGAAAAACGGCTAAAAACGTGAATTGTATACATGTAGTTTATGGGTTGTGTGAAAAAGACGCGTATTTTTCATAACGTTTCATGTCGATTTGATGACGCAAGTTTTTTCATTTATAGGTGCATACGGGTATTAAAGTGCAATAGTTTGAGTATTTGCTAACTGGGAATCTAAGCTATGATTTGAGTTTGTTAATTGTGTATGAATATCAAGAGAGTGCTTGTGAAAATATACTGATTCCAGAATTAAATTTTTGTTGTGTTTGACTTTAGAATTTTATAAGTGAGGAATTTCAAAGAAGCCTTAGGACCTCCTGAAGCAGTGTCCTTGTGAAGCCTTATATAATAAGTTCGAGTATCTGTTTTTTATTTTGGAATTTTGGATGATCCCAAGTATGTATATGGTGCATTAAACCTGCCTCTGTACCTTCAAAATTAATGCGGTCAATTTTCATAATCTGAGAGATGATTTATCTTTATATACAGATCAATCCATACTTCCCTAGTATCTGTTTATTGCAGTTTGAAGTTTGAACTTCTAACTAATTTTCTCAAATTTATTGCAGCTGTTGGCTGTTGCAAGGAAAAGCGATATGGTGAGTTGTCCCAGGATAATGAATATATTGACCACTTTCAGCTGCTATGTTTTTTTGGTGTTCTAATTTCATTTCTTCCCGGGAAAAAATTCTACAGATTGAAGTGCTTAGTCCTCTTAGTGGTGAACTTTGTGTTTCCATTGCCAATGGTAGTCGTGCTGATCCGCAATCTGATGATGACAACGTGGTTGGGTTGCATATCTTCAAAAGACTGGGGGTGGGACCATCATCCAGGTTTCAATACTGAATTTGGGTTTATTTTTTGATTTGGATTTTAACAGAGCATGGTTGTGTGAGTGACCTTAGAAATATATTAAAATTTCAGGTTAAGTTTGCACACCTAAAAAATATGCCTGTTTTAGTTTTCTTTAGATTTTATCTGAAAGTTGACATCTGACCATGTCATTTACTGTAATATAAGAAAGATAATGATGCCAAACTCGTATAATTTGTCCACTGTACCCGCTAAGTTTCAGGAAAGGTTTGCTTTGAATCAGATTAACTGGTTCAGGCTAAGTTAGACTTCCATGGCCCAAACAAATAGGTTGTTTGGCCTTCCTAAATGTCAGGACTTAGTTAAGACCTAACTAAATGGCAAATAAGTTTCCTTCATTTTCTGAGGTGCCACAGTACTTCTTTGTTGCACATTTCTCTTAGTCTTGTATTCTTTATTCTTACTCTTATTGATATGTTGATGCTATCAATTAGGTCATGCACCTTACTTACATGCTCAACTAACGGACATGCAAACCTGAGGTCCTTTGAAGGACCAAAAACTGGGCACGCTACTGTCTCCAGTAAGCCTGACAAAACATGGGATGTATGTGCTTCTGGCAATATATTATGTTCAAAGGTTGATGGCAATGAAAAATATGCTTTATTTGGAGGGTATGCTTCATATACTCTTAATTATTTCACACAGGATCAATTTAGTTCTAACACATGGGATGAGAGGTGATAATATCCATTTCTTGTAAATCAGGAAGGGAGTTGAAGTTAATGTTTGGGATCTTCACTCGTGCACTAAGATATGGAATGCGAAGTCTGTAAGCTTTCTCTATATTTCATTCATTCAGACAAATGAAGATGTATAGATTCCTGAAGCAAGTTGGGATGGTCGTAATTCATTTCTATGCTTTTCTGCAGCCTCCTAAAAACAGCCTTGGTATATTTACTCCGACATGGTTTACATCTGCAACATTCCTGAGTAAAGATGATCATCGTAAATTTGTAGCTGGCACAAACAACCATCAGGTGACACTTTTGCATAGATTCTTATTTTGTGCTATCAAACAAGCACAAATTTTGAATCACAAAAATTGTGCTTTTCTTATAGACCTGTGTGCAGGAAGTTGTTCTTGGTTTGCTTGAGTTATTCTGTTTATGTATTTTATTTGCCTATTGTCTTGTGCATTTGCAGCCACACAAAAATATTGGTTTGATAAAATGCTACCTATAGATCTAGCTTTTAATTTACCAATCAATGCATAATCTTATCTGAACCTTTGAAAGCTAACTTTTTCTCCTGGTTAACGTCAACAGGTGCATCTCTATGATATATCTGCTCAGAGGAGACCAGTTATATCATTTGAGTTCAGAGAGACCCCAATCAAAGCAGTTGCTGAAGATCTGGATGGTAATACCATATTCGTAGGAAATGGCTCTGGTGATCTTGCTTCTTTTGACATACGTACAGGTATTGTTCTTCGTTGCTGGTTTAAATTTCTCAGTGTAACAAATAGTCATTCGTTCAGAATTGAGTTGCTACAATAAAATTTTTATTTGACACCCTTACGATGGATGATATAGGGAAGCTGCTAGGATGCTTTTTGAGAAAAGGTGCTGGCAGTATAAGATCCATGGCAAGGCATCCTGAGCTTCCAGTGTTAGCCTCATGTGGTGAGTGTGTGCCTAAGATTTATAAGAAAGAATTGAATAATCAGCATGATTGATGTTTTTTTTTTTCAAAGTTTGGTGGATGCATGACAGTATCATTCTAAGAAATGGCCCCTTTACCATTAACAATTCTCTGTTTTGGCAGTTACTTAATACTGCACTTTAATTCTTTTGCCCCAGGATTGGATTGCTATTTGCGGTTCTGGGATGTCAAGTCACGGCAGCTTCTTTCTGCGGTTTGTTTTCATACTATTCTTACACATCTGTTATTGATAATAATCAGTTCCTGATATATTTTTGGTTAATTCACATTTTTCTGTGTTGGATTGCACCATGTTTGTTCATGATTAGGAAACACTTTGATTCATTTCCCAAGGATCGTGACTGAGTTTCTTATTATGAAGTGAAACAATAGAAAATACTCCTTTGTTTGCCTTGTTCTAATGTGAAACCCACTGAATCATTTGAATTTCTGAAGAAAATTGAGATGAAAAGGAGTGGTATTTTAGTGTTCGAGTTTGAGTTGCTTGTTTGAAAAAATGTTTAAATTGTTTTACAATTTCTGAATGCAGGTATTCTTGAAGCAGCCTCTTTCAAATGTTGTATTTGATTCTCATTTTAAGGATGAAGGTTAGTGTTCCCTCATAATATATTTTTCCTTGTACTACTTTAATTAAATTGCAATCATTAGTTGTTGGAAGAGCATTTTCCTATGCATGTGAACTACATAAGCCCGAAGGAGCCAATAAAACTATAGAAGTTACACTACTACTCAGGGAATTTGAGTTTTGTAAGGGACTCAGTTTTCTAGCAAACGAATGTGAATCTGTCACATCCAAAAATCTTTTTAGAAAATGTAAAAAAGAAGGCCTCGGATAAAGTTGCCAATAGATAAATTATGCTTTACTAATCATAATTGGAAGTCAGTGAAGTAATTGGGCATCATATTGATTTTAGCGGGCAAGCCAATTTTGTTGTTACTTGAAAGCTAAATATTCATACATGAAGATGAGACATCCATTTTTGTGGAGCTCATGTTGGTAATTCTATATTCCTTTTGCAAAAATAAAGGTGATCAGAATATTTTATCATATCATCAATTCAATTATGAAACCTCATAATGAGAGTCTCGTTTTGTAAAAGCAGTATCGTGAACGTTCACGGTCTTTCTTCTAGGACGATGAGATTTCTGGTCTGTCATTCCTTGCAGTCATTCTCTGTTCCAACAAGACACCTTAGAGTTTCAAGTTCTTTTCACATCTAAATTTCCATATGATTGTTGTTTATTTAGTTGTCTTTGCTAGTATTTTCCTGGTTGGAAGTTAGATGAAATTATCTGACATTTACTCATGCAAAATGTTATAGCAGCTGTGGTAGTCCCTGCAGAGGATCTACCTTCATATACGGCCCCCAGTGTCATTGACACATTGGATGGTGAAGATGAAGAATCACTGCCAGTGAAGCGAAAGAAAACATCTAAAGATCGTGATCAAAGTAGGAAACTCAAATCTAAGAAAAGAAGCAAAAAGTTTGAAAGCAATAACGATGATGCATCCTGATTTCATATGTGAAGTGCCCATGATGCATGGAATCCTAACTTACTATGCCACATACAGCTCGGGTGGAGATCTGATAGTTTTGGAGAAATCTTAAATCTATATTTATGTCAGTGACGTTACTGGAGGATTTGAAGTTTATGTCATTCATCAAACTAGGCTCTGTGTTCTGCACCAGTTCTGATGTGTTATTTTTTTAATTCTTGCTATTGCTTTTGACTTCGTGTAAAAGGATGTTACCAATGAAAGTGAAAATGAGAACAAAAAATGGAATTTGCGCTGGATTAAGTTGAAATTTTTCCTGGAAAGACCCAAGGGTAGCCTTGCCTGGCTTATGAAAAACACAATCCTGATTATCGGGACAGTATTTCTGTAAATCCCGATTTGTAAGCTTCCGTCACCACTTAACAGTAAAGTACAGGAGCATCATTAGATAAAACGATTGTCTATTCGATTCAATAGCAGAAAAATGTTAAAAGAGACCATAATCACGCTCAAACAACTCCAGCAATTGGCCATTGATGCCCGCTCTGAAAGGGTATGATGAATTTATGGCATTAGGAGCTTAGAATTATTTGCAGCAACTTATCTCTGGTTATCGTACACAACCAATAACAAAAGGACTCGCTTTCAATTGAAACCCATAAGCACTTCAATTGAAATAACTATCAATGCCAATAAGCCCGGAAATGGAAATAAAAAGAAGCTTAAAAGTGCCATATCATCACTCAGTTGCAACTTCTTCCTTCTTTTGTGCCCCTAAATACCTGTCATTGGTAAGGCATCGAAATTATGTGTTAGTGTAATAGACAAGTATGTCTAAGTGACCCAAGTTGGCTACGTCAAGGAGCACATAGTTGCTGAACAAACAGAGATAGCCACAAGAAAACGGAACTTGAAAGGACAATTGAAGTGTGGATAAAAGAGATGACGGAAACTAAACAAAGCCAATAAGCTACTTTCTCTGTTCATACCGGAGTTTGAGTTTATATTGACCCAAATACTCAGCCAAACAATTTGAGAAGGCACGTTATAACAATATTTGCCTTTCTATCACTTTGTTACAAGTGGGACAACATATCTGTAAACATGACATCATTGAAGGACTCCAAATTCAATAGAACGGTCTATTTAGGCAATTTGGCCAAGTAGGAAGGTGGAGATAGAGCTGTGTCCACGATTTTCAATCCAGGTTGTTTCTACTTTTTATGAATAATCTCAGTCTTGTGTTAAAAACTTGAAAAGAAACATGTGAATTGTGAAACATTATTGTTACCCACCCATGAGCTTTTGCCCAACGAGAAAACTGATAGAGTTTTACCGTCTCATTTGAGGCATGGCAAGCTAGTAGTAGATAGTTACGTGGTTGCACCATCCATGCAAACCTCATGAATAATGCAGAATATACACACATAGCTGCAACATCATCAATGCTATTTAGAATTTATTATTTGAAACATTTCAGAAAGTGTCTACTCCACATTTTCTACATAGAAAGAATAGTGAACCTGCAGTCATGTTGCCAGATATCATTTCCGGAGGTTTCTTCATGTCCACCAGCCCCAGTCAAGTTCACTAATTTTCATATATCTGTTTTAATTTCTTTTAGTTGTTGACTTAAAATTAAATGACAAATTGATATACAGCGATGACAAATCCCTAGTTAGCGACAGGACCCCAAAAATGAGTTGTTTTCGGCCCAACTGGACTGCTGAGGAATGCTCGGAAGGAAGCCATAGATGAGAACTGCTACTTAGAAAGGTCTCTGCAATAGTTACCATTATAGAGTTAAATATTTATGATTATCATTTATGTCAATGTAGATATAAAAGACAAATGAAACAATTAATCAATGTAGTAGTAAAGGATATGCAACATTCAGCATGACCCAAACTAGCATCTGAGAAATTTAAAGTAAGAAACACAACTGAATAATAGATAGATACATGTCTTATTGGTTGGTGTTGCAACAATGAATAAGTTGATAATTTGGATCACTTATGCAGGATGAAATAGCTATCTGGGTAACTTAGCAATTTGCTCATCTTTTTCCTTCTCCAGGTCAATTAAAGAACTCTAATTAAACCAAAGGAGAATGATACCAAATAGTCCTTCAAATGAACTTCACATATCACTAACACCTTCAAGCTAACACCACGGAGAGATGATAAAACAGCTAAATAGTATAAAAAGGATAGTTAACAAGGCACCCAGTATTAGCTGTTCCAGAAGACATTGAAAATTGGTGTTTCTATGCTATTAACAGAAGCCAAAGCTCACAGAATTGTTGATCTTGTAGCAGCAGAATAAGTCGACGGGGAGTAAATCTCCACAAGATAAGAATGCGGGAAAACAAAAGACACGGATGGCCCAGCAAATACAGTCCAACTGTCCATCTTTGTAAACATTATTTAGATTTCTTATGCCTTCCCCAAACCAAAATCTTTGAAACTTGTATCGCTATATAGGTCAATGAAGTAAAGCATCCATATAAGCTTCAAAATTTCAAATTCAATAATGCGAGCATGTTATCAATCTGTAGGGACAAAAAGTGCCAGAAAAGCAATCGAGTCAACGACCAAGAGAATTAATATCTCAGGTATTACAAGTTAACAACCACCACGAAAAACATAAAAGTATACTGCCATTGTGCGCGGTTTTGTTTCTTTTATTAGTTCAATTATGCTACAGGTGGAGGAGGAAAGGTTAAAATGTACGCTTAGGCCCAAGCATGACGGATTATCAAGAATACCGCCTCAGTGAAAGTGAATACAAAAACAGAAAATACTAGAATAGGATGCCAAACAGAAGGGGGAGGGCAATGCCAACTTGTGTTTCTCTCTCCAAGACGTTCACCCATACCACACCGAAAAAAAAAAAAAAAAGATAGCATTTGGTTTATGAACCCTTCACCATGAAAAAATAAACAAAAATTGATCACAAAAACATACGGACACACAGTCTAATCTTTACATTCTCAATTACTGTTTTGCCAAAGAAAAGGGATTATTGAAATAAAGACGGAAACTTTCTTTTGTTAGAAAGATAAGATTGGAGCTTCTAACAAGAAGAGTGCCCCCCAACAGCTTCACAAACAAAAATAAGCAAAGTTCAAATTTCAGAATCATCATATGCAACAGCAACCCAATTAACCAAGAAATAGAAATTCACATTGATATTTATCATGTGTGTGTGTGTGTGTATACAACTGGAATCAATGGTATAAGAAGGAAAAAAGTTACAAATCAATTACTAAGAGAAAGCTCAAATAACAGATTTCCAGCGGACCCACAGAAAAGGACATAAATAGCATCCCATCTTTGAACATATGGTGCAACCAATTCGAATTTCAGAAATACCAATCAATTAAAATTTCTAATTTACTTGAACACAATCATGGAGTTTCAACGCTTAAATAATAGAATCTTTTTTACAATATCTTATAAAACAAAGTGTATACATACATATATATATATTTGTCGGAGCGGATTGGGGAATTGACCTTGACGTAGCAGAGGGCGATCGCTGGAGAAAATGGAAGGATTTGGACAAGTGGATAGTAGTAGGGGACCGACCAATACTTGCATGATCAAATTAACTACCAGGGTAAAATTACAGTTTTTACCCGCCAGAATGTTTGTTATCTTCACTTTCTTTGAAACATCATTTTGACTTTTGTAACAACCAACCAACTATTATTTGGTTCCGGCTGTGGACCTTATCCATGTTAGTTTCAAAACGTTATGTACACTATTCTGGATGGATACCAAACCACTCTTGCTAATGTATCTTCGTATACGGGTTGGGAAACATTCCATTAAATTCTTATTGTAGTCGATCATAGCAAGATGTGACGAATAGATGACTGACCTATCCGGGTTTTAACGAGTGCCTTGATGGCAAATGGGTTGGGCCCCACCAAACTTGACCCAACCGGACCTCACAATGAGAAAAATCCGATCTGTTCTGAGCCGACCCAAATTTGAGACCTGCCCCACCCAGGATTTGACCCGACCCGACCCGACCCATTCAGTTTTTTTTCTTTTTCTTTTTCTTTTTACCATTCTTTTGAATATTTTGTGCAACTAGTGTATTTTTGGATCATTCAATAATTTATGGGTGCAGTATAATTTATCTTGTTTCAAATGAATATCTTGGGTTTATGATATTTATATATTTTTTATGTCAAATTTTAATTATATGCTTCAACAGTCCATTATTCTCACTTTTGAAATAGATCCACCTATTTTATTTTCAAATAAAAACTAATTTCTAATGATAATTGTTTTTTGTATATAATGTAAATGATACACATTTAGAAACATCACTCAGGGCTAATATCAAAGCAAACCAGTTGTGCAATCATATTTACACATGTTGAAATCCTATATATTTATGACATAATGATATTGAAGTCATGTGTATTCATAACATGATTATTTTGTTTTAAATAATAAAATGTACACTTTTGGAAAGCGTATCATCAAAGGGTATGTCAAATGAATCTATATTAAATAATGATCTTTACAAATGTTAAAATCTTATGTAATTTATAGCGTAATTGTGTTGTCTTTAATGTAGAGATTCGTTATTACAATAACCAATGTAATTCAACTTAAAGTAGCATTTTGGTTAATTTAGCTTTCAGAGTTGTTTGTTATTTATAACAAGAGAAAAGGAAAAAGCTAAGATTGCCTTTTTTTTCCATTTTTCAAGAGATGACTAATATAATACTTTCTTTTTGGAAAGAATTTTTTTTTTTTTGTAAACAGTTCATTTGTGGAATAAAATGCTAGAGAGTATTGTCTCTCTTTACTTAAAACAAAATCCCTTGTTTTTTTTATTGTGTATACATGTGTACATATAATATAGTATTATATAAAATTATAAAAGTTGATATGTATTTAATAGGTTAACTGGGTTTTTAGGTCCCGAGGTAGAATATCCATATATTCTATATATATAAGATTTTCTTGTTAAATTGGCCTTAAACAACATATTTAATTAATTGAATTCTTAAAATTTATATTTAATAGATGGGCCTTTTAGCAATGGGCCTAATTAACCAAAGAAAATTTTGATATGGATTTCATGTATGATATTCCATATGAGGACACACACTTTATTAATTGAGCCTATTCAGATTTCAGCCCATAGAAAAAAATATAGTTTTTGCACCCAACCTAAATATTTTTTCACTTTTATCCAACCCGATTCGTGTCAACCTCAGCACCATTTTGCACATTTCTGCCACCCCTAAGCGCACCGGCACATACCCGATTGATCATCACCGCATGCGACTCACATCACCACATGCATTTCGTTTGTCAAATCAATAAGTCTTAGTAGATTGAGCTAAAGGTCGTCAAAAATAGTGTTAGCTAGATAAATATGGTCTTATGTTTTATTATAACTTTTTATAATTTTTTATAATTAATAATACTGATTTTTATTTTTATTTTAAAAAGATTCATCTAGAAAAATATTATTCTTTTCATCTCGTGTGATTATATTCTGTACCTATCCATTATCCCATTGCAATCCTCTTTGTTATATTCGGATTCGAGACCCACTGAGAATTTATTAGACACAGAGACAAAATCACAATTGGAATTTAATGTTAACTAAGGAGTAAAGAAAAAGTAGTAATTTATTTATTCTCAAACCACATTATAGAATTATTGCAGACTGAAATTTGGATGAATGATGGCTGCCGATGGTTGGGTATCATTCCTCGTATGCACAAAAGTGTTTCGTCTTCCCTCCCATTAATATAGATATATTTCTTTTTTCACTTGAATTAAAAAATTACATTTAATGAGAATGCAAAAATTAACTTTGTCATTAATCTTTCAAAAATACCTTTCATTATAACGAGAAAGGGAGGGTGTTTATTGATATTGTTAAAATAACTTTCATTATAATGAGAGAGTGCTTATTGATATTGTAAAAAGTGGTTAACATTGATAAAAAAAATCACCATATTAAATAAAAACATAAAAAGAAAATTTTTTCTACACATTTTTCCTAAAAGGGAAATAAACTTATATATTGGAACGTACGAAAAAAAAACAAGCCTATATTAATAAGACATAGGAATTACTTATTTATTTCATATTATTTTGACATGTTCAAATTATTGTCTATTTTAACAAATAGATTCCACAATATGTGGTAATTTTACTAAAAGATTTTTATTTATTATTTTTCAAGCTTAAAAGTTCATATTGTATATTTATCAAAGGATACATTTATCAAATCAAAAATAATAAAAATCCATGAATACTTACTCCGGCTAATAAATTTGATTTATGGTATAGAACTAAAAAAGTAGGATCAGTTTTTTGTGCTATGCTATAGATGACTCCAAACTTTAATTTTTTTTGGAAAGTTGACTCCAAACTTTATACTAACTCATAAATAAGGAAAAGCAAATAAATAAATAAAATCATAAATGCCGCTCGAAGATCAACAGAACAGGTTCTATTTATTACCGTCAATCTAACGCTAAACCTATTGTACAAAATAATAAAATAAAGATTCTGACGCTAAACCCCCACCAGATCACAGCTAGGAACCCGATTCCATACATACATACATATATATATATATATATATATATAGACACACACACACCCATAACACCTAAAGACGATTCACAATTCACTCTGAAGCTTTGATCAGAGCACCTCAAATGGCGTCCAAAGGAAGCTCCGCCGCCGTCGACCTAATTGACTTTCTTAACGCTTCTCCGACGGCCTTTCACGCTGTTGGTAACCTCCTCTCTCTCTCTCTCTCTCTCATGGTTTTTCTCTCAGTAAAAAAGTAAATCAGGGTTTGAAAATTTCTTTTCCGAAGTTAGCAACCTAAGATTACAAATTGGGGTTTCATTTTGCATCTCTTGTAATTGGGTTTTTGTCTGTGATTGTATCAGAGGAAGCCAAGAGGAGACTTAAGAGTGCTGGGTACCAACAGATTTCGGAGAGAGAAGACTGGAGTTTGGTAGCTGGAAGAAAGTACTATTTCACGAGAAATCACTCGACGATTGTGGCTTTCGCTATCGGTAAAAAGTATGTATTGATTTGATCTGATTAATTGGGTTACTTAAATGTCGGGAAAAACTGAGATGTAAAACTTTATGTTTATAGGTTTACAGAAGTAGAGTGCCACTAGAATGACCCTTACTAGTGTTGAATTAAATGATATTATTACTCATACAGACATGTTATAGTAAGCTTTGATTCAATTATTACCCCTCTGTTCAAATAGCAAAAACTGAATTGGTTACACTTGAAAGATATCGATAATGAATTATATTAAGGAATTCTAATTTTTGCATGTTGCTCAGATTTGTTGCTGGAAATGGATTCCACGTGATTGGTGCTCATACTGACAGTCCATGTTTAAAACTGAAGCCCACTTCCAAGGTTATCTTGTATTTTTACTTTTTGATGCGAAACATTGCAATTTGAGCTCACATTCAATTGTAGGAAGTGGAGATCTAAAGTGTGCCCATATGTAGCGTGTAATATTGTATTTCTTTTAGGGTGGCTGGGGAGGATGGTGCTGTCACTCGGCATTGATAATAATTTCTTTCGACCGTATATATAGGTAATAAAAGGTGGGTATTTGGAAGTTGGCGTGCAAACTTATGGAGGGGGTTTATGGCATACATGGTTCGATCGAGACTTAACTATTGCTGGGAGGATGATAATAAGAGATGGAAATGATGGTTATTCGCATCGATTAGTCTGGATTAAAGAGCCTATAATGCGTATCCCAACTTTAGCAATCCACTTAGACAGGTATTGTTCTTGAACTGTTACCATGAGCTTTATCTTAGTCATTTATGTTATTGTTCTGCTGATCTGAATCCGTTGATAACATGTGCATGAGGACATAATAAGTTGCATTTTCATGGATAGGGGTAATGATGGGTTTAAGGTGAACACACAGTCTCATCTTGTTCCAGTCTTGGCAACTGCTGTTAAGGTAAGTAAACGGCAATTTAGGAAGAGCTTATTGATGTAGTCATATGACTTTTATAAATGTAGTTAAAGAGCTGGTGAAAGAACATATTTTTTATTTTAGGCTCTTTAGAAGGATAGAAGATATTTGCTTTTTTGTTAACTTGCTCCATAAGTCATTTTTCAGAATTGTTTAAGTGCTTTTTGTGGCTGTGGAATCCATAATGCCACAGGATTCGAAATCAGGACTTTATTGAGGGCTATACATTTTCATACAAAAGTATTAGAAGTGGGTGTATACAAAACTAAAAATAGCTAGGAATACTATATTCTTCAAACCATTTTGAACTGTCATAACCAGAAAAGAAGCATATTTTATAGTTTTCATCAATATCATTATAACAAACTGTTCTAGATTCTCGTTCTAAAGATGATTCTTGATTTTGTTTTGTCATACTGATCTTGACATATCTAAGCAGGCAGAACTTAATAAAGTGGTTTCAGACAATGGCACTTCAACTGATGGAAAGAAATCTAATGAGAAGTCAGAAGCTGGAAAGCATCACTCTCTTCTTTTACAGGTAGATTATTCAGCTCTAGGTCGTAGAAGTTATGTCTGTGTTTATTATGTTGCACATTCCAGATGAGAATTTGTTGCTTAGAATCTTTTACTTTCAAGTAAACTTTAACTTGGTCATTAGGGAGATTATTTGGTTTTTATCCCGTGTACTCTTCCTCTTCCACAGCTTCTTGCCGATGAAGTTGGTTGTGATCCAGATGACATATGTGATTTTGAGTTGCAAGCGTGTGATACACAACCAAGTATAATTGCTGGTGCTAAAAAGGAATTCATTTTCTCGGGAAGACTTGATAATCTTTGCATGTCATTCTGTTCTTTACAGGTGAATTATATTTTAAGTCTTGCAAGTTATGGACTGGATGTTTTAGAATTGAGATAGATATGTGGTAAGCAGTGTGGTTGAGAGTAACTTACCCTATCATGGTTTCAAATTGTAGGCATTGATAGATGCTACCTTGTCTGAAAGTAGCCTTGATAATGAGATTGGTGTTAGGATGGTTGCCTTATTTGATCATGAGGAGGTTGGATCTAATTCAGCTCAGGGAGCTGGATCTCCTGCCATGTTGGACGCTCTATCACGAATTACTTTCTCCTTCAATCCCAATTCTAAGGTAAGCCTATTACTTGAAGCCTTCTATAATTTTTGATTTTGTGTAGTTGTTACAAATATTGCATCCCAAATTTTTAAGTAATATAGGTACGTATAGCATCAGATTAAAGTTGTCCAGTTCTTTTAGTGTTGAAGTGGCACAATTTTATCTGGAACATGTCAAATAGGAGCAATGGATTGTAATGCTAAGAGCTACACCAATAATATTCACTTAACTTAAATTGCATCTCTACTTGAACCATTTTAAAGAGAATGCAAAATTGTTGTTATACCAATTGGATTACCTCAGTTGTGGACAATTTATATTTAATATTGCTTTAGAACATCGACACAGTCCAAATCTGAATCTTTGCCCGTCTTTGTCCTAAGATTTTATTATTGATTTATATCGCAATGTTTCTGATTTCTATTAAGTTGCCAGTTATCTGGAAATTAGGACTATGCTACATAGAGAAGATGGATGGCAGCCAAATTAACAATTATGTGAATTTGAAAACGGTGCTAGTTCCATCTGTTGCAATATTGAGCATGATGTTCCTGACTAGTTGGTTTTATGTCCAATACATGGTGATAGTTTACCAACGAACTGATATCTTATACTTTGTGGTTGACTCTATAACTGAGATGCTCTCTATTTTGTTTAAAAGTTTGCTGTTTATTCTTTTGACATGCTTTCGACATGAAAAAACTTGATAGATTCAGAAATTCTTGGGCATTTTTGAGTATGCCATTTCTCCCTAATTGTCTTCCCCTTCACAGATTGTTATTTTCAACATGAAATTCATGTTTTCTTCTTTGTTTATCCATCGAACTATATACATCTCATCAGTCATTACTGAAGTTTTGTGAAGGTTTCTGATTTCTAAGGCTTAAACTACTGTTTGCTGGGTTCGAAATATGTAGGGCATTGTGCAAACTTCAATTCCACTAGATTGTTTTTTTGGCTTTCATGAAATTTTAGTTCTCATCTTTGGCATGGAAAAATGGAGTCGGCTTTTATTGGTTCCAGAATTGAGGAGCATATTTTTGTTTCTTCAGTGTCTGTTTTATTTTGTCCTTATCACGTACACCTCATTGTTTTTGGAATGTGTTAATCCGCCATTCAGTTGCTGGAGAAGGCAATACAGAAGAGTTTCCTTGTATCAGCTGACATGGCGCATGCTTTGCATCCTAACTATATGGTATGTTGGTTTTTACCTGTTCATTCTAGCATCTATAATAGATATCCATGTAGGAATTATTATATTGGGTCCGTGTGGTATTCTTTCCCAGGATAAACACGAAGACAATCATCAGCCCAAGTTGCACGGTGGACTTGTTATAAAGGACAATGCGAATCAACGCTATGCAACCAATGCCATTACTTCTTTCATATTTAGAGAGATTGCATCCAAACATAGCCTTCCTGTACAGGTCAGACTTCTTCCCTCAAAAAGTAATTTGTTCTGAATTAAGAACAAAAGGTTAAAGAAAATTCCAGGTCATATATGGTAGTGGTAGAGAAAAAGGTCGTTGCTTTCGAAGACTTAATCTGTCATCTTCCCTCCATTCTGATATTCATGAATATCGCACATCAATTCCGTCGAATTATGGATGTAGAATTTGGGAACATCCATAAACCGACAAAACAAGAATTATTTTTTGGTTAGTAATGGAAGGGATTGGAAGGGAAGCAACGATGCAACTTTTAGACCACGTGAAACTTTTTAAGGAACTTTTATTTTGCAGGATTTTGTGGTTCGTAATGACATGGCCTGTGGTTCCACCATTGGTCCAATCTTGGCAAGTGGTACGGGGATTCGTACAGTTGACATTGGCGCCCCACAACTATCCATGCACAGTGTAAGAGAAATGTGTGCGGTCGATGATGTGGAACATGCATACAAGCATTTCAAAGCCTTCTTTGAAGAGTTCTCCAAAATTGATGCCAAGATTGAAGTGGACCTTTAGAAGTTTCTTGTTTCGTTTTCTTCAAGGGTAAATGTACTTTGGGTTTTCAAAGAAGTGGAAATCAAGGTGTCATCTTTTAGCTGATCAAAGAACAATGCGCGAAAGTACCCTTGTATAATTTGGTTTCGTTTTAAAATAAATCTGCTCTACAAAAACGTTTAAGATTATTTGGTTCTCAGATATTGGATTTTCTTTTTATTGGTAAATTAGGGATTTGGATT
>MKEJ01037169.1:0-11029 GCA_001753735.1 Embelia ribes
GTAATTGAGCAATTGTTTGAATAGTGTCTGGGATCCGTTAGAATGGTGAGACTATTTGAACGGTGGTGTATATCCGTTCGAATGACACCACGATTGGAATAGTAGTAGTGAGCCAATCGAACAGCCTGCTGCAGAAACGGTTAAAACTGAACCTTTATAATATGGAAGAAGTTAAAATGTTTTCATTTTTAAACCAACTTAAATAGTAGAAATTGATTAGAAATGGATGTTACATGATTCGGAATGTGTTAGAAATAAATGACATCATTAAACTAATAATGTTATTGCATGTCTTACGTGTTGGTTTGAGCGTAGGCATGGTTGTGATAGAATTAGGTAATAGAATTGTTTATCCCATAGTCTTATGTTGTAGGTTGTTGTGGTTGTTGTCATACGGAGGAACGCATATTCCTCCGTGGTCATAACACGCAGAAGAATGTATATTCTGTGGCAATCGTGGTATACGGAGTCTGTGTTGGCCATATCTGGTGAGTATTCATGTTTTGACCTTCGAAAGTGGTCAATAGCCTCGAAAATAGTATTTTCGAGGGGTCCACAATAGGTGGGAGGATTGCGTATCCCTGGGATTGGATGTGATGCCTGGTAGATGGTTGAGATGTGGTTAGTTGTAACAATATATTTATAGTTGAATATCATATAGTAATTTTCTGTACATTCATGTTGTTATCGCATGTTATATTTTCATACATTTCTCTTTTCTTTAGAATTGTACACAAGTTTCCGACTCATGCCTGCTTGGTAGGTTTTTCTACTGTTATTTTGCATGAAAATACAATGTAGAACTAAGAATTGGAAATTATGAGAATCATGGATATGACAGGTTGAAGCTCACGGGGGATCATTAGACTTTATTTTTCATTCAATACTTTATTTCATTGTCTAAACAGTTGTAGGTCTATGAGCCGAGTTAATCTAGGATATGATTTCATTTATTTTGAATAATGATGTATGGCCAGAAAACATGATAATAAGGCCATTTGACGTCTAGTTGTTACTCTTACATTGGAGCAGTTTAATAATAAGGCAAGATTGTTAGCTGCTTTTTGATTATATGATGCGGTTGGGCGTTATTGACGTGCTTAGGGTTGCTTGAAATTCTGGGATATTACAGTTGGTATCAAAGTTCAAAGTTTGCAATCACCTTAGGAGTTGTAGGTTAATGGGTATGACGAGTAGGAATTCTTGAGTAAATTGCATCTAGAAAGTCGGATAAGCATCTAGCATGCATCAATCCATGTCGCATTTTTTTTTTCTTACGTATATTTTAGCTTTTAAAACCCAATATCATATAGTGGTGGAAGTCGACTCTTAACTCTGTATTATATAGACAGGGAATACTCTATAGGTCCAATGCAGATCTCTGTTAGTAGATAAAGTTGAACATATAGTTTCCTTAATTTACATAATGCGAACATGGGATTAATTATCTTGTGGTTCCTGTTGATTCAATAGATGGCTTGTAAAGGACATAGTGGCAGAGAACGAGATCGCGGAGGTCGTGGCTTCATGGTGGGGAGCAAGCAAATCCTCCTCAGGTGGCATAGGCTCACCCCGAAGATGAGGTTGCATCAGTGGGCATCCAGAAGGAGACTTCGACGTCCCTCAACCCATGGCAGGAGCAGCTATGGTTGCTCCGGCATCTGTTCCTATGGACCTGTAACACATAACCACCATAACCTCATTGATAGTCAAGGCCGAGCTCGAGGCAAAGGGAGTTCAGCAGCCCAGCAAGCAGACCATTAAGACACAAGTCATGCAAGCACAAAAAGAAATAGACAGAGCTAATGTGCCTATATTTCAAGGGGGTGCAGATGTGAAAGGGGAGGACAAATGGTTGTCCAGCTTGGAACAACATTTTCGTATCATAGGGGTAACCGATGGGTCAGTAGTGCCAAAGATAGCACCTTGGTTCTTACAGGATAAGGCAGTTGAGTGGTGGAAAGGGTATGCCAAACTATATGAGATTGGGGAGATTACATGGGATGGGTTCAAGGATACTTCTTGACCTGGTATTGCTCATGGTCGTACCAAGATGTCAAGGTGTTGGAATTCCTGAGTCTCACTCAAGATTCTCGGACAGTGATAAGGTATTCGGCTGATTTTATGGCTTTGGCAAAATATGATAAGGCATATGTACCGACTGAGGCGGACTGATTGAAGAAGTTTATGCAAGGGTTGAGGCTGCATATTCGATGGGTTGTGATAGCAGTAGGATTGACCACGTAAGATCAGGTCGTACAAAAGGCAGACGAGTAAGAGGCTATTAATCTACAAAAGAGGAAGGCGCTGGAGAAGAGAGGGTCAAAAAATGTAGGTTAAAGTTAGGGATAGCAAAATAGGGGACAGAGTGGTAGCTAGGGGAATCGGAAGAGAGGTCGGGATGATAGGGGCATTGTCTTTCACAGGTAAGCAGTGCCGAGTTTTGCAACTAGTAGGGTGGGACCTTCTAGGTCAGGTTGAGGACCATGTTTCAGATTCACAAAGGAGGGACATGCGCGGTACTACTGTCCCATGATTCAGTCTAACCATTATTGGATGATGGGGCATATCCAAAATGTTTGTCCAGAGAGAAGGTGCACAGACTCAGGTGACTCAAACAACATTAACTTAACCTAACCAAGTAACACCACCATTACTTCTAGTCAGGTTTGCTCAGTCTAGAGAGGACAATAGGAAATGGGGGTCGAGTAGCTGTTTCCATATCAGCATTAGCAACACGGAAGCACTTGTATGCTATTCAGGAGGTTGTTGCCACTTCGGCAGAGGCTTCTATTATTCGAGGTGCATTATTATTTCATTCATCTTGTACACATGTTTTTCTTGATATGGAGGCATCCCGATCTTTTGTAGTTGCGGGTTTAGTTCAGTCGTTGGGGTTGAAACTATACTGTTTAGATTCCAATGTATCGGTTGATACTCCATTAGGTATGGGCATAGTTCCGAGGTTCATATGCCGTCATTGTTCTATTTTTATTTTTGGACACGAATTTGAGTTTGATCTTATCATTTTGGACATGTTCGAATTCACTGTGATTCTGGGTATGGATTGGTTGTTGGCCAATCATGTTGTGATCGAGTGTGACCATTATCAGGTTACATTATTTCCTAAGGAGGGGGTGATTGTTCAGTCTGTTGGTGACTGAGACATCCCTTGTCCATTTGCGAGATCTACTATGGACACCCTCAGCTACATTCTAACGAATCTTTCTATCGTGGAGACTGTAGAGATATGTCCTGAGTTAACCCTCAGTTGTTTGCAACTTTCCTAATATATTTCCAGAAGAGATTAGTGGCTTGCCTTCATTTCGTGGGTTAGATTTCACTATAAACCTCATCCCCAGTGCGAGATCTAACTTATTGACACCGTACCATATGGTTCCTACTAAGATGGAGAAGATGAGAACATAGATTGATAATATACAAAATAAAGGGTTCATCTGTTTGAGTACGTCGTCATAGAGTACATCTACACTATTTGTACAGAAGAAGGATTGATGGATAGATGAGAATATGTATCAATTATAGGAAGTTGAACCAAGTCACGATCAAGGACAAGTATCTGATGGCAAGGATAGATTATCTATTTAATCAGTTGAAAGGGTCAAAATCTTTCTCGATGAATGATCTTCGCTCGGTGTACCATCAGTAGAGAATCCAAGAGGAGGATATTGAGAAGACTGCCTTTAGGACTCGATATGGGCATTATGAGTTTCTAGTTATGCCCTTCGGATTAACGAATGCTCTAAAAGTGTTCATTGTTCTGATGAGCAAGGTGTTCCGGGACTACCTAGATCGGTTCGTTATTGTTTTTATAGATGACATTTTAGTGTACTCGAAGACTAAGGGAGAATACCAGGAGCACTTGAGGGTAGCTTATCAACGTTACGAAAGGATTAGTGGTATGCAAAGTTGTCGAAGTGTGAGTTCTGGCTTCAGGAACTGAAGTTCTTGGGGCATGTTGTGACAGCCAAAGGGATACGAGTGGATTCGTCTAAGGTTGAGGCGGTGTCGACTTGAGAGAGTCCCAAAAATGTATAGCTAATATTAAGTGTGAATGTCGGTATGCTTTTAAGACTATATTTTTTTACAGAGAAAGGTTTGAGTAATTTTATATTAATAGTTTTATTTAGCTAATTGTAGATATTTGTATATGATATATACACATGTTAATATTGATTTTTTTTTATAGATTTCTGGTTAGTATTAAATTTAGATGTTAGTGTTGATTTTATAATTTAGATTTGTGGTTAAAATAGAAATATGTGGTAACACCATAGATATATGTATATTTGCATATGATATATACACATGTTAGTATTGATTTTTTTATATAGATTTGTGGTTAGTATTAAATTTAGATGTTAGTATGGATTGAATAATCTAGATTTGTGGTTAAAATACAAACATGTGCATACTCACGCAAAATATATATCACACCCAAAAACAAATGAAAATAAGAGAAATAGGAAGAAGGAAAAAAAAGTGTGTGTGTTTATTTTCGTCAAAACGGGGTCCATGTGTGCTCTTACGAGACTCAGAAACACCTCGTCTCATTTTTCTGGTGTATTGAGGTATGATCTTCATTATTCAATATATTTTGTCTAGATCATCTTATTGTAGAATTATACATAATTTTAAAACAACATATATAAGTAAAGTTCTATGTATTTAAAGCCTCGGTGGGCACGTTTCTCAAAATTTCCAAACCAAACATAACATTTTAAATTTTCTGAGAACAAAGCTGACTTTTGAGAAATTTCTGTGTAAACAGAATATTTTTATGATTTTTAGACTATTTTTCATGAATTTTTGAGTGATATTGGTTTAAAAATTGATTTTTCAAAATAAATATTTGAATTCAGAATTTTTGAAAATTATTTCCACTTTCAGAAATTCAAGAAAGTCTAGAAAAATTTTCTATTGGGCAATCATGTGCTATTCTAATTTTTGTATAATTTTTGGAAAAATTTTAGTATTTTAGTGTAGTAAATAATTTTTTTGGTAAAATATATTTTTTGGATTTTTATGTAATTTTCATATTTTCAAAAAATTTATTATTTTACAAGAAAAAATTTGGAATTTTATATGGCATATATTTCTAATATATTTATAGTTATTTTGGGTGAGTTTTAGTAATTTATTTTTTGGGGTTGGGGGGTGGAATTAATGAAGGATTTTCTGTGATTTTTTTTAGAATTAAATATGGGTTGGAAAATGATAAATTTTGGAGAAAAAAATATATCTTTTTATGGGTGATATTATTTTGATTATTGGAATTTTATATATATAGTTGAGAAACTAATTTGTACTTTTAGTAAATAATTATGAGGTATTCTATTGGGAAAATATTATCAGCCGTGAAAATATATGTTTTATGAGAGAAAATGAAGATTTAATAATTTTGAAAAATTCTAGTAGAGATTAAAATAGCGTTTTGGGGAAACGAACGTCGTTTTATATGTAAAATAGTATATGGGCTGATAATATTTTCTACGATATTTAAGAAAGTATAAGGAGTATTGTGAATACCTATTTGGACTCTTTATAAGTATTATATTACATTATTTACACATAGAATCAGCTACGAGTTGAGATGAGCGCATAGACAGAGGCTTTACTCATTGGTGCCTAGCGTACTTTGAGTTGAAGTATGATTCAGACACTCTTATCTTATAAATGTCTTTACAATATTTTCGTTGATTTTTGGGGTGTGTAATGATAAGGTATATTACTGCTTTGATGGTTATGTGTTACATGGCCATATATATGTGTGTATTTTTGTGTGACGTGTATTTTGCAGGGGGTGATGCAAATGGTGTTTTCCCGACTCTCGGAAGTGGGACTTTGGGATGGAGTACCTCGACTGCTAGATTGCCTCAAGAGGATATGTAGTTGAACCCAGTCGTAAAGTTCCTAGGTTGCATTGAGTATTTTCCGAGACAGAGACGAAATAGAATTTGAGTGAGCCCATATTTTCTCTGGATGTGTTATTTATGTTTCTAGTATGTTGAGGTGATAGGTACTTATTAGTGCATCTTATGGATTGATATTTTCCCCTCACGGTTGCGGCTGATATTTTTGTGGACTTTTTATCTTTTATTATTGTGTTAAAGTTATAATTTGTGTTGGAGTGTGTGAGTAGAGTTGTTTCCTTATCAGGTGATTTATTGAGCATCTTATTGGGTTGACATTTATAGCATATTATTGTCTAATTCATCTGTTTAGTCCATGCACATACACATGGACTCTACAGAGAATCAGGAGCAGAGCAGGAAATAGAGGAGTATTGGAGTTGGTGACCATTTTGCATGCATTGGATGAAAGTACTTGAGCTACAGGGTACCATCTCATGATTATATTATTACATCTTTTGAGAAAGTTGTACTTGTATTATATGTTTGGGTTGCAGACGATGTATTATGATATACTATTGTTTCATATCTATGGATATGTTGGATGTATATGTAGTAATAATATCATCTATGCTATTTGACAAGCTTAGAATGGTCTACGTAGATATAGACTAGTTATGTATTACTTATGTGGAGATGTTGCCCAATTTTCCAGGAGATGTATATATATGATGGGCTTTCTGATCGATGGTTATTGGTTGTTTAGTTTCTTTGCATAATTATTATGATATTGGGCTGTGGTGATTAATGTAGTAGTATTGTCAGATCAGCTTAATGAGTACACAATAAAAAAAATTCCTAAGAATTTTGCAAAAATTAGTTTAATTATGTACTTATTTAGAGCTGATTCGAAGGTTTTACAGTTTGGTATCAAAGCTAACCGAGTTGCAGAAAACCCTGGTTAACTGATATGGATAGGTTCATGCACTTAGTCGGAGGATTGGGACATTTATTACGCATATAGATGCACATTAGATGGATGTGACTATCTATTGGGTGCCTATTTGTCATGTGTTGCAATTCAGTCCATGAGAAATGATTTCTATGGGAAAGTAAAATAGGTTTTTAATATAAACCAGTGATTCGTTACAGATAATGTTGATGATCGAGGATTTAGATTGCTTGTTTGTGGAATGTTACTACCAAGTAGGTGGCTAACTGTTGGATTAACCACTAACAATTATATATTTTATTTTGTGTTGGTATGTTATAGCGATGATAGTTATTCTGATATTGGGTTGTGGTGCTTAGTGTAGTAGCTTCGTCGGATCAACTTAGTAAATGCACAATAAAAAAAATTCTCAAAATTTTGTGAAAAGTTCTTTAATTGTGTATTTATTTAGAACTAATCCAAGTGTGTTACATTCATCAAGGACTTTTTTACGATAGAATCCCCTAGAACCCGCCTCACACGCAAAGGAGACAAGTTCGAGTGAGACGCTAAGTGTGACGAGTCATTTACAAAGCTAAAGGAGTTATTGACTACGGCTTTGGTGTTGATCATAGCGAAAAGGGGAATGGGGTATATGGTATATTGTGATGAATTTAAGGAATGTATGGGATGTATGCTGATGTAGACAAAAAGGTAGTCGCATACGCTTCTAAACAACTGAAGGTACATGAGCAGAACTACCCAACGCATGATTTAAAACTGGGAGTTGATCGCTTCCTAGATTTATATAGAAAGATTACCTAGCAAGTATACTAGGGATGATTGTAGTTTTCTCGGTAAGACGGAGTATCAATTCCTAGGTAACTCTATTTCTTAATTCAGTTCTTTCAGTTGAATTCACTTAATCAATTTCAGTTCCGATTAGCTATTATTTAAATTAACCTACTCATAAAACACAGGGAATTAATAGGATTTTGGAAAACTTAAATTCTCAACTAAAGAATCGAGATAAGATTAATAAATAAAAGTGACATACCCCCAATATTATCCAATGTAATATCATATATTAAATTATATGTATTAAATGTCGTATATAATAACTCTATCCATAAATTAATTATTAACTCACTAGGGCACTTAATCTGATTTATTTCAATTTAGAGTGTCATCGGGTGATTGTCAAATACCACAAGTACGTCTAAACGATTCTTAGGCCGACTAGAAAAATTAAAAATCCAAAAATTAATAATATGGATAGTTTTCAACTCAATCTCCATAAAAATCTTGTTTTCTAACTAACTCAATCAGATTGTCAATCCGAGATAGCCATTAGGCCCAACATAGCATTGAAAAATAGAATTTTTATTCTCATAAGATAGTTTTGTGAAAAATCTAATGAGAATTCTCTACTAATTTATTCTGATTTAGTAGTTCAATATAGAAATTTAATGCATACATCAAACACATTTATCATACTAGGTGCAAGCCTAAATATTAGCTACTCATACTAAAATAAATCACGTCAATAATATTTAAACAAGATATCAATAAAAAGTGAGTAGAATTGAAAAACATATATGATCAAGAAAGATAAATAAAAGAGTACTATAACTAAAGAATAACTAAAATAAATAAATTAATTAAACTCACAAAAGTATTAGAATAAATAACAAGAAAGAATAATAAAATATTTGTTATCGCCATAAAATTATTAGAATGCCAAAAGTTGGAAAGAAAAATACAACTGTACAAAAAAAAAAGAGTAAAAACCCGCATTGTTATGTTCCTATTACCAGTGTTGTCATGTTCCGATTATTAGTGCTACTTATGATGTATTGTCAGAAGCCTTGTACTCCACATCCCCTTCCCTTTTTTTGTGTGAACGAATATATATATAAATATATATAAGCTAGGACTTGGACTTGGGCACGGGTCCACTAGACTTTCTTCTTCTTTTTTTCCTTTTATTATTATTGTTTAAAAAAATGTCATGGCCTTTATTCACATTGTTCGAGAAAATTCATAACCGGAGCTAAAAACGTCCAAATTGATCCCGGTCTAAACCATTAGAACTGTAATTCAAATATTGACACATGATTCCTAGTTTGATAGGAAAATATATTTACATTAACACCAGATTTTTTCAATCACTCACCAATAGTTTACGAAAAATTCGTTTTGCCATATTTTACTTCAATATGGGCCTACAATCGTACATTTTCTTCACTTTTACCTGAAATACACAATAATCTCATAATATCATAATTGTTCACATATTATATATTAATTATACTTTAAGAATATAAATGCACAATTTTAACACCATAAATATGCAACCTTTCAAACCCAATAAGAAGTATTGGTATTCACGTTGAAGATTCGGAGGCACTATCTATATGGGAAGAAGTTTGAGGCCTTTTCCGATCATAAGAGCCTCAAATACATCTTTACATAGTGAGATCTGAATATGAGGCAGAGACAATGGAAAGAGTATCTAGAACCATACAACTTTGATCTCCAGTATCATCCGGGAAAGCCGAATGCGGTAGCTTATGCATTGAGTTGCAAGACTTGGTGTATTATGGCATGTCTTATATATAATGAATGCAAAGACATGAAGACTTTCGATGAATTCAGGTTGGATTTCATTGGTGGTGAGTTCATTGATGGCGGGGAATGGGTATTATTGAGTACTATATTCATACAACCCAAGTTGGTTGAAAGAGTTGTTGAATCCCAATAGGGTAATGATCGGTCATGGAAGTCTGGTGCTAGAGTACAGAGTTGGGAATCCCAACTCTAGATAGTTGGGACCATGGGGAGTTGAGATATCGAGGACAATTGTAGGTGCCGAAGTCTATGAGAGGAGAGGTATTAAGAGAATTGCACCAGTTATACTTAGCGGTACACCCAAGAGGAAACAAGATGTATATAATGATTTGAGTCACACATATTGGTAGATGAGTTTGAAGAAGGATATTTCTTAGTTTGTGGTACAGTATTTGGTGTGTCAGCAGGTCAATGGTAACAAGAAGAGGATGGGTGGTGAGATACAACCATTAGAGATACTGCAGTGGAAGTGAGAATATATTATGATAGGCTTTATTAGTGGTTTGCCAAGATCGAGGGGCGGGAAGGACACTATATGGGTAATTGTGGATAGATTGATGAAGTCTGAACACTTCTTACCTATCAAGAAGGAAGATGAAATTGTTCGTGAACAAAATCGCTCGATTGCATAGAACACATTATATCATTATATCTGATCAAGATCTGAGGTTTATATCGCAATTTTGGAAAGGTATGCAGAATGCCATGGGCACGAGGTTGATAAAGAATACTGCCTAGCATCCTCAAACAAATGGGCAAACCGAGAGAACTATTCAAATATTAGAGGACATGCTAATAGCATGTTTGCTTAATTCTTACACCTAGTCGGATTTGCATATAACAATAATTACTACTCTAGCATCAAAATGGCTCCGTTCAAGACATTGTATAGTTGGCCTTATAGATTTCTGCTATGCTGGATAAAGTTTGGGTAATCATTATTATTGGGGCTGGAAGTTGTTCAGTAGACATTGAAAGTTGTCAGTAATCAAATAGAGGTTGGTGATGACACAAAGTTATCAGAAGAGTTCTACTGATAATAGGAGGTACCCATTATCCTTTGAAAAGGGAGACCATGTGCTCCTCAAGATCTCATATTGGAAAGGGATAATGCCATTTGGGAAAAAGGACAAGTTGTCGCTGAGATTTTTAGGACCATTCCAGATTGTTGAGAAAGTTGTAAAATTAGTATACCGTTTGGCTTTACCACTGCAGTTAGAGAATGTACACCCAATCTTTCATGTATTGATGTTATGAAAGTACGAGCCAGATCCATCTTACATGATTGACTATTCTGATTTGACAATGGAAGAAGATGTGACATACGAGGTACAACCAGTTAGTATAATGGATTGTCAGGAGAAGGTGCTATGAGGGAAGGTGACCCCTCCGGTGTGAGTGCTCTGGAAGCATAATGGCGTGAAGGAACAAATTTGGGTGCTTGAGGAAGACATGCAAAACAAGTTCCTGGAGCAGTTTACAGGGATGATATAAACTTCGGGAGGAGAATTGTAAGGCCCTGTAAATAAAAAGAGAATAAGTGGTATAAACTATAAACTAGGGGGACTAAAATTTTAATAAACTGAAAGATGAA
>MKEJ01037171.1:0-10477 GCA_001753735.1 Embelia ribes
AATGATAATATATATGTTTTGTTAAATATATTATTATCTTTATTTGGGTCAAATTATTAACTAAAATACTTGTAAATTTATAATAGTGATAGGGGTATTTTCGGATTGTAAAATAGAGGAAATTGTAGATGATTTTTACACTTTTATAATAAAATTAGATATTTCATGGTATATTTTTTCGGCTACATGATTACCCTTTTGCTTATTTGTGAATTTTTGAGTGTTCCGTATTAGATCTTTTAGAAAGTATTGATGATAAATCTTCTTTTAGATAATATATATATACATATATTTTTTTTAGACAAAAAAAAGGACCCTCGATATTTGCATCAATCACCTATCTTTTTACGTCATGTCAAATTTTTGCGTGATTCTTTTTAATTTTTTGGATGCAACACAAAGTTCCAAAAGATTAAATGAAAATGTAAAAGCTCCAACCTAATTCGAAGCTCAAAACCTCTTTTTTCCCTTTTTCAATTAAGCAAATATATTATATGAATCTACTCGCATACGTGAATATAAATATATATTTCATACTCGAGCTACTAGCAAGTTTAAATAAGTCGATAATCTGAATATTCGAATTTGATTTGAACTACTCACGAAAATCTCAACTGGGGGTTACCTAGTCGAGCCTAATAAGGGCTTGGCATAGCGCAACAAACATGTAAATCGACAAAAAGAAAAAAATGGATTAACTTGTTAGTAATCAGCTTTACAAGCTTACAAATAATATGTATATATCCATCTTTCTTGATAATAACAGGCAGCATTTTGCATCCATTTCAGGTAGATTAAGCTCGAGCACAAGGAAAACCGGAGAAATCTTGATCAACGGTCAAAAGCAACAGCTCGCTTATGGAACCTCCGTACGAATGTGACATTTTCTTTTGCGTAGCAACTCAATGATAACAGCAGATTTTCAAACTTATTTTGCAATAACTAGTTTGTTTTTTGAACACGTTATCAAAATAAGCTTGTTCAATGTGAATTTGTTATAACCAATGGCTTGGTCATTCAACCCGCCACTGACAATGGCTAACACACCATTATCAGTGTTAGGCCGTAGGATCAGCGAACACAATGCCGACAATGGTAGATTTACATCTGTAGACTTATTTTGGTAAATAGTTTAAAAATAAACTGATTTTGAAAAAAAAATAAAAAATTTGTTTGAAAATCAGCTAGTTTTGATAATTTACTCTACACTCCTCTAATTACATAGGGCTTGTTTGGTTGTAGCTTATCAATTCCAGTTTTTCATTTTTTTTGCTTAAAAATTGGATAACATTTGGCTGCTTAGGGTTGAGTAACAGTTCAGTTCGGTCCAAAATCGAGCCGAATTTGTAGAACCGATTGAAACCGAGCACCTTTTTTTATAAACGAACCGAACAGGTAAAAATTTTAATCGAAATCAGTAATATCAGTTCAGTCTATTGGTTCGGTGAACCAACAAACCGGTTCAGCAAAATAAATTGGAAAAAATAGATTTACTATCGGTTTTACCAGTACATAATAGTTATCGGTTCAAAATCATGATCAGTTTTGTTCAAAGCCACTACAACTCAAACCGGTTTAAAGGCACTATCAATTTATCGATTCGGTTCTATTCAACTTAAAATCATTAACTCAAAACTGATACCGAACCGAAAAATCGAAAAACCAAAAATTTTTTATACTTATAAACCGAACAGTTAGGTCCAAACCGAACGACCTCGGTTCGGTTCAGCATTCGGTTTCCTTTTGGTTTTGATCACCCCTATGCCTGCTCCGATTTTAAGTTTATTTGTTTTTTTAGCCTAAATAAATTAGAAGTTTTAAGCTAGATATATCAAACCTTTTTATTAATTAGAGAGAAGTTGTCATATTTGCTTAAAAATTGCAATTAAACAAACCCAGAATCACCCATCTTGACTCTGCTTTTTGTACATCTTATATATCTATCTCAGGCATATGTAATGCAAGACGATGTTCTTCCATGGACGCTAACCGTAAAAGAAGTTGTATACTTCTCCGCACAGCTGCAACTCCCAAACTCCATGTCGAAATCCGAAAAGAGAGAAAGAGCAGAGAGAACTATTAAGGAAATGGGATTACAAGACTCTATGAACACAAGGATAGGAGGTTGGGGCCAAAAAGGTCTAAGCGGAGGACAAAAGAGGCGAGTTAGCATTTGTGTCGACATTTTAACGAGGCCAAAACTTTTATTTCTCGATGAGCCCACAACCGGGCTCGATAGTGCTGCTTCATACTATGTGATGAGTAGGATTGTGAAGCTCGCACGACAAGATGAGATGACTGTGGTGGCATCGATTCATCAACCAAGTAGCGAGGTTTTCGGTCTTTTCAACAAACTATGCCTTCTGTCCATGGGTAGAACCATCTTTTTTGGTTCCTCCAATGAAGCAAATAAGGTAAATTTACAAATTTCTTCCGTTCGTGCTGTTGAAAACGGTTTCCCCGAATTGAAGTGCCTAACAGTTGTTGTTCTGGTTTGTTTTGAAAACTAGTTTTTCGAGAGAAATGGTTTCCCGTGCCCAATTCTTCAAAGCCCTGCAGACCACTATTTGCGAACAATCAACACGGATTTTGATGAGGCGAGTAGCAAACTCGATTGTTGTTCATTTAGACTTCCTCAATTTTCCTGATATTAAACAAGTTTTATTGGATGATTAGAAAATCAACCGTGTTAACAAAACTACTTTACGATGTTTAGGATATTGAACAAGGTGCTGAGGCGAAGATGACCACCGAGGAAGTAATCGACGTACTTGTGAAATCTTATAAATCTTCCGACACCAGCAAGCAAATTTTACAACGAATAGCTGATATTTGCAAACATGTTAGTTTAAGGGTTCGGAGAAACCCACACTGAAGCTTCAAATTTTACTCACTTTAGTTTACTTTTATTATCTGATAAACGTTGTGCTCGTGAAATGTAGGAACAACCGGTGATTGAGAAGAATAGAACTCGAGCTAGCTTCTTGACCCAATGCTATGTTTTGACAAAGAGATCTTTCTTGAATATGTACCGTGATCCGGGATACTATTGGTTACGCCTTCTTATATATATCATTTTGGGAATAGGTGTAGGTACCGTATTCTATGATCTTGGCAACGGATACGGTTCAATACATGTAAGTGATACAAAATTTCCCGTTATACTTGATATCAATATTATTGCAACTCATAAATTTCTTTTCCCCGAGTGTAGGCAAGAGGCTCTATGCTCATGTTCGTAGCTTCATTCTTGACTATCATGGCTATCGGTGGTTTTCCTTCATTCGTAGAGGAAATGAAGGTTCGTAGAAGCCTTCCTTCACAATTTTCCGATGTGGCAATCAGCGGTCGTGATTCGCTGGCAATCGTGACTGTTGATGGCATTGCATTGTATCTTATAATATCATTCTTCATTTCCTTTTTATGTGTTTAGGTCTTCATACGAGAAAGATACAACGGGCATTATGAAGCCGGAGCTTTCATCATCGCTAATACGCTCTCTTCAACACCATACTTGTTCCTCATCTCCTTAATCCCAGGAGCAATTACCTACTGTCTCGTGGGGCTTCATCGAGGCTGTGATCAATTCGTATACTTTATTTTGGTGCTATTAGCGTGTATGGCACTAGTCGAGAGCCTCATGATGATCGTCGCAAGCCTGGTCCCGAACTTTCTCATGGGTCTAATTGCTGGTGCCGGAATTCAAGGCCTAATGATGCTAAGTGGTGGCTTCTTCAGGCTACCACATGATCTCCCCAATTTTTTTTGGAAATATCCTTTGTACTATATAGCTTTTCACAAGTATGCCTATCAGGGTTTGTACAAGAACGAGTTTGAAGGGCAGAGATTTCCTCGTAATTTCGCTCCTGACGGACGAGATTTCATCAGTGGTGCCGAGATTCTGAGAGATACGTTCCAAGTGGAGATGGGTTATTCAAAATGGGTTGATCTTGGTGTGTTGTTTGGTATGGTGATTTTGTATAGGTTCTTGTTCTATAGCATTATTAAGATTGTTGAAAAGGCTAAGCCTTTAGTTAGGGATCTACTGTCGGTTTACTCATCATCGATACAAAGCGATGAATAGTTTTCGAATACAATTGCGTTTATAGTTCTGATTGATGTATCGTCGCTCACTGCAGAACCATTTGACGATGCGAGCATGCCCGTAACAAGCATATGAAAACATGATGCTATCTTATTTTGGGCCTAAAAAACACATAATGCAATTAAGTTAAAAGGAAGAAGAAAACATGATAACCATATTGATTTCTTCTTAGTTCCTAATGGAAGTCAATTACAACATGCCAAGGCCTCTTATTAGCCATTTATCAAATTCTTGAGACCCGTCTATAACGCACAAATTTCGAGGTCTAAAATTTTTAGTGCCCACACCGTCTGTTCAATTATATGTGCTGAAACGCCTTTTCTATTCCATACACAGCAGGAAATACTATGTCTACCACCGGATCGACACCTGCACTACTTCACCACATTGGCAATGATTCTCTACGTGTATGGACAATCTAGGGAGCATTTGATTTACACAGTCTTCCCCCTGTCTCCGGGGAGGATGTTTCCAATGGGACAAACATCATCTATGCATTCCGGAGTCTAAGCTCTGATTTACAATGTGCGAACCGCTTTTTAATCTCATAGACCAAAGCAAAAGCTATTCATTCCATACAATAAAAGCATGAACAACTGAATCATATTCATATAGACTTGTACTAGAGTAAATACAACTATATACATGTACAACAACATATTCATAGCGCTCATGAGCAATTTTCCTACTTTGATTATGAAATAACTTTATAACCAACATTAATAAATCTATATTACAATTTGAGGTCTTTTTGGCATGAACTTCTAAATTCCATCCATAGCACTTCCTCTACTTTCTTTCAGCAAGTTACTTTTTCATTCCACAATTTTACGTCCACCCCCACTCTCATCCCAAACCCCTCGGGAAGGCTTAGATCATGAAAAAATATCAGGAACTTGATTTCTGCAATTAGTTAGCGAATCAAGTAAGAATCAAGTGTAATAATCCAGGGCGGATCAACCTAATTTACCCGTTTCCATATTTCCATGGTGGGAAAATGATGCATAAACATAATTTTGCGCACACATAATGATGTGCCAGAGGCAATTCTGTAATTCTGAATTTTTTATATAATTCTGGATTTTTCTGCATGGAAACTAATAGAATCATCACCACGAAAGCATTCTATATATACAAATCATGTATGTATAGCATTACCTTTTCATTGGAGGAGCAAGCGCTTGCGAGAGGTGGCACACCACCTGGCATAGCACGCATTGAGGTTGGGCCAGTCGGTGGAGGAGCAATGGGTGAAGTGATGGAGCCACAGAGACAACACCTTCTCTTGTTCCTCTTCTTGGTCTAACATCTCTATGATGTCTTCTAATACTCGTTCGAGCTCGGTTCTTTCACTTATGCTCATGACAGGTGTGTCGGTCCCATTGCTGGCACGGCAAAGTAATGGTAGCCATGATATCAGCATCCTCATTTTGGTTTTCTTATGTTGTTCTTTCTTGCTTTCTTGTTCCTCCTCTTGTCCTAAGTTCTTGGTATGCTTGAACAGATATGCTACACATAGGGAAAAACGAAAACGTTAACATTGTGTTTGACTATGTTTCTCAAAATTATCTTCACAATTTGAAAATGAGAGTGCTGTAAGAAGTGCTATTGGAGAACTAAAAATAATTCAATAGTTCAAAACTTTATTTTATTCAAGAAACGTGAAACTGACAAAATTTTTATTTCTCTATTAGAGTAGGTTTGGAGTAAGTATTGTCATAAGAAAACACAAACCGGAAGCTTCCGTTACAAAATTACATGGGTCAGAAGATATATATATGTATACATATAATTTTTAGCATTGTAGTCTTGAGAGATATGAAGGAGCAAGCCACCTTATTTGATCATGAAAATGCCACAACTCGTACGACCAAAGATGTGGTCCAAGTTATGAATTTGGTCAACGAACCTTCTAGGCTTGACCTTGCATCCCAAAAGTCACATGATAAGCTAAAGAAGCCAAAAATGCCTTTGTCAAAGCCAATTGATTAAGCCACCTTTAGACTTTATTCTTATCGCTCATGAATTTATGATTTTCGTGATTGATTCATAACATTAAGTTGAAGGCTTAACCAAAGGGGGACCATTTTAGGAAAGCAACTATTTATTTCCCCAACAGAAATGAGAATAAGATCAGTGGTCATAGTAATTGTGGCCCTCAGAGACAAATATGAAGAGAACGACACATGATGAGAACAACCTGATTTTAAACTCGAACAACAATGCCAACCACAACAAACAAAGCCTTAATCCTATGTCACCCGTTCTGATCTAAGGGTAGTTGCTCATCAACTTTTATAACAAACAATCTCTAAGCTATGAAAATGGTTCATTATGAAGCAAATAGCAAAGCATAAACATGATAGTCAATAACTAGATTTTAAAAATTCAAATTAAACTGTTTCTCCCTGATAATATGTCCAAAAATCAAGGCATCATCAGTTAAACAAAAACAGATTTTAAAATTTATTTCGTCTCAATAAAATAAATAAGCAGTAATTAATTTCATGCAATGCAAAGCACAACACAATCTAGACCATCGAACCTGTGCATTCACAGCACTCGATAACCTCAATTGCATCAGGCATAATTGTACTTAGTATTACTTTTACTTTTTCATTATATTGAACTTGAACATCACATAAAGAACAACTCGATTGCACACCTGAGACTTTAACAAGAGAGCACTGAAGACACGGCTCAGCCGACAGAGCCAGCCAAGCCAACTGCTTAGCCGAGGCCCACTTAAAAACCGCCTCCTCCACACACCCGCAAGCTGCCATCTTCTGCGCCAGCCACAAAACCTCCGCCGCCAGCTTCTCAGCCGACTCCCCCAACCCACTCCCACCCAATCTTGCCCACGCCACGTCACCACAATACTGAACTGCCTTCATAACCCGGCTCACTTTAAAATTCGTATCCTCACTCGGATCTCTCTGGTTCGGATCCTTGCCCCGGTCCAGCACGGCAGACTCGAGCTGACTCAGAGTACAGGCAAATGCAGAGGATAGAACTGAACAGTTGACTCCACGGAGTACCTCGGAACCTGTCGGAAAAAAAAAAACCATAAATAATAAAAACTATCCCCTAAATAACAGCTAGATGTTTTAATAGAATTGAGTTCAATTTTCAGCCAGATTCTGCACAAGGGCATTAAAAATTAAAAATATATATAAATGAAACAGATAAAAAAGAGATTGCACGTTCATGCATTGGTGGACCAAAGGAGGAGTCAGGACCCATATGACATCCGTAAATTTTGTAGTTTTTATGGATAAAGTTTGAAGTTTTTGGATGACGCCTACTATACATCCCAGGGAAACAGAGACTACTACCGATATAGAACCATTGAGCTCCACCCTTATCCAGTGCTTTCATGATCTGCTTGTTAAAGCATATCCCACATTGGAAATTAGTAAACGGATTGTTTGGTTGCAGTTTATAAGCTCCAGCTTATCAGTTTATTTGCTTAAAAGCAAAACAACATTTGGCTGCTCTTAGCTTATTTGCTATTTTTGCCAAAATAAGCTGAAAATTTTAAGCTGAATGCATCCAATTTTTTCCTTAGACATAAATAAGCAAGCTTAATTGCTTAAAAGATGTAACCAAAAGAATCCTAAATAAAAATGTTGATAGAGGAAAAGAATAAGGACATACGGCTAAATCCAAACCACTTTAGATGACCCCCTTTTGCCTTTTTCCTCAATTGACGTCACTTCTAACCTTACACAAATCTCTTCCGTGTCATCATACGCATCCATGTTATATCAATTTCATGTTCATCTTGTTTTTTAGTTGTTGCTATGATGAATCTGACCTTACAACGACCTTATAAAACTTTCCTACTAACTTCAGGAGGCATATTGCCATCATATAAAACTCTTAAAACACTGCTCGACTTCATCCATGTTGCTTGGATCCCATTACCTATATCTACTTCTATCCGATCATAGCAAAGTTGACACAAGATAACAAAATATCACTCTTTAGTATCACTTCACCACCTGATTTAACTTCAATCAAATCACACACTCTTCGTCATGAAATCGCAATAGATATATAAATCAGAAAGTACAACTAATTTATCAATTCTCACATTGCAAAGTCAATTCAATGTTAATGAATTAAAATAAAAAAAAATGAGCTACTGACATTGGTTGCAAATAATAGGGACAAACCTATCATCTTGGCGATGAGCGTGAGCTCGTCCCGGGCCTCCTCGATGAGCTCCTCCACCTGGCCGCACCCGAGCCGCTTCTCGATCGCCTCGTGGTCCGCCTCCTCCTGGCACACGCGCAGCCGGTGGCGCGTGAAGCTCTCAACCGCCTTCCGGTACCCTTCGTCCTCCGGCACCGCCTTGATCTCCGCCAGTGTCTTGTTGTAGAGCCCGATCAGGACCTCCCTCGCGTTGGGGACCACTTCTAGCCCTACGATCCCCGTCGTTTCCTTTACCCTCGCCATCAACGGCCAAGATAATCTCCGCAGAAACATCTCTTTCTCTCTCTCTCTCTCTCTCTCTCCCTGTGTCCCTCCCTCTGTCTCTCTCTGTCGGTTGCCCGCCACTGCTACTCGCCGTCGACATTTCTCAACCTCATTTAATTTAGGATGAACTACATGAATGGTCCTCGTAATTCTAATGAAATTCTATTTTGACCTTAAATTTGCAATTGAAACAATAATAGCTCCCGTACTTTTACAAGGTGAGGCCGTGAGACTGTCCCGAGTATTTTTTTCTATAAAAACGTTACAACATATTTAATTTAGTTATTTTTCAATATTAAGAAAATGAAAAAATAAAAGAAAAAAGAGGTTATTTAATCTATTTTTATAGTTAGGCTAAGAAAAGTGAAGAAAATGAAACGTTGAAGAGAGAAAATTAAAAACGGTTGCATATCCAAAACCAATTAAAATAAGAAAAATTACCAAAATAACCTTATAAATATACTAAATTGAGCAAATAAACTTTATTTATTAAAATTTGCAAAATATAATATTTTAGACATTTTCACCATTTTTTCCTCTCTAGCCCACTCGGTTATCTCTCTGAATCAAGTTCTCTCTCTCTCACTTACATGAAAAGTCCATTCCCCAAATCCTTAATTCTCTCTTTGTTCCTCACAAAAATATTTCTTTTGTATTCTTTATTCTTAACTATTTATTTAGTTATTTTTGCAATTGTTTCATATTCGTAAATGTTTCGGAATTTAAGTTTTCTTAACTCCTTCCTTAACTATTTCTTAATTATTTATGCAATTTTATTTCGTAAATATTTTGGAACTTGAGTATTTATTAATTGTTTAAGTTTATTTTTTAACTATTTCGAAGCTGTTTTGTAAGTGTTTCGAAACTTAAGTATTTATTAACTATTTAAGTTGTCTAAGTTTATTTATGAACTTACAAGTGGAATTGCAGGATATTTGTCATCATGTACTTAGAGCACCTTATAGCTAGGCAAGGAGTACAAGATGATGATAACAAGAATATACCATTTTGGAGGAAAAAATGGGGTATAAGATTGTTCTTCAATCTTATAGAACCATAGGCTTGTTTAGTTGGATACATTATGTTATATGTTTGTAGTTAGACAATGTAATTTATTCTTTTACGTATTTATGTAAATGTAAAAGTACTATGTAATCTTGCTAAAAAGAGAGCTACTCTCTTCCCTCAATTTAATCTTCCTCCAATGGATTGGGAAATGCTATCACAAGAAAAAGTTTCAGAAGATCAAGTTAGTTATTCCTTTTATATATCTGCACAAAAACCGTTAAGAAATACATTATTTCTTAACGGTTTCTTAGTTATTTCTTAATTCTTTCATAACTATTTTGTAAGTTCTTTCTTAAATAATTATTTATGTTTTTTAATAAATGTTTCTTCAATATTTCGTAATTGTTTCGTAACTATTTCGTAAATATTTCTGAACTTACAGGTGGGGATTGTTCTTCAATCTTATAGAAACATCTGATAGAACAATATAGTTTAGTTGGATATATTATGTTAGTTGGATAATGTAGTTTATTTTTTTACATATTTATGTAAATATAAAGTGTTATGTAACCTTTTTGAAAAGAGAGGCACCCTCTCTTCCCTCAATTTAACCTTGTTTGGATTGGGAAAGAGTATCACATGAAATGAAATAGTTTTAGAAGCCAGTGAATCAGGCTAGCTATTTCCTAACTGGTTTTTTAGATATTTCATAATTATTCTGGTAATGTTGTTTAAGTTTATTTTGTAATTGTTTCATAAATGTTTCGTAAATGTATCGAAACTTTAGTATTTATTTCTGAACTTGCTGGTGGGGATTATTCTTCAATCTTATATAACAATGTAGTTTAGTTGAATATATTATGTTATATGTAGTTGGACAAT
>MKEJ01037179.1:0-14761 GCA_001753735.1 Embelia ribes
ATTAAGAAAATCATTAATTGATCTTAGTTGTAGAGATCAATTAATATTATTTATTCGGTTGTAGAGAGTATAAATAATATTTTACTTTACTACCCTTCATTAAATATTCAAAAAATATCACTCTAATCCACTAACAAGGGTAAAATTAGAAGTAAAAAAAATAATTAATATTTTATTGATTTTCTAAATGGACACTTTAAAAGGAATAGGAAAGATATTTCTAAAGTGATAATTAAAAAGAAATGAAGTTAGTAAATTTATAAATCACGTGTAACCCTAGTAATACATGTAAAATAGAGATTAGTAATAGATGTAAAATAGAGATTATGACTAACGGCGGGGTAGAGATTTTAGAGGATTTTTTTTTTTTATATCCTATGACCATTATCATTATTATTTTATATTCGTTTTTTTTTCAATCATTGGATCTTTTGATTCTCAAAGAAATTCGATTGTAAAATAAAACACACTTGACAAAATATTATGTATCAAGCATAGCTTTTAAGTATATTATTATAGATTTAAATATTTGAAATATATGCTAATATGTTGTTATTATATAATACGCTTATATTAATATTAATTTTTTAAATTACTGGCTCAATTCAACAACTGGTGACTGAGGAAATCAATCCTTAAAAATTAACACTCAGCTCACTTGGCCAGAACAGCAGAGCCGAGCTCAAACCCGCTCTTTATATATATATGAATCGAGTTGAGTATGATGTGGCCTTGCAAGGCTTGTGACATGTCCGAAGGGCCAAAACAGGTATTCTAGACAAGCTAGCTGAACCCGAACAACCAGGACTCAGGTCAACTAGTTATAGCTCGGCTCATTTGTATTTCCATATACCATGTGCTGTACAAGATGGACATTTGAAATAGCTGTTCACTTACGGATCAAAATAACAATTATTACCAGGAAGGATTGAAAACATATAAAACAAATGTTTGCAATAAAATATTAGATTTGGTAAGTTTTCAAAATTATAGGGTTGCTGTAATTTCCTTGCTGGCAAACATTTAGCTCTGCATGCAATTTTCACTTCAACAGGAACCACCAACCTAGTCCAAGCACAGTCACGTTTTTAGGTACCTTTTCCATTTAGAAATAACGTTGTGTCAAAGCCAAACCCCCTGATGCATATTTTTCAGCTTGTGTATTTTTTAAACTTCATGTTGAGGCAAAGTCAAGCAAGCACCAAACAGCTCCCTCTCAACTGTTCTTGTTTTTGTTTTTTTAATTTTGTTTTGCCACCCCTCTGAATTTCTCTTCTTCAAAATCAAGCCAAACCAAAAATTCAGGAGAGACAAACACCTATACTCTTTTAACCAGTCCCATGTCTTTTTCCTCCAAACAACCTTTTTCCCCAGCAAAATATAAACATTCATGTAACTTTATAAATATCTCCGAAACATAACCTACATGCTAAGCAAGTTTAGGTGATTGACAGCAACTTCAAACTTTTCCCAACTCTCCCATTTACAGCAATTCTAACCTGTGATTTCATTTGCAGCTCAATTCATTCCCTATTCAGGTGACTGCCAACTGAAAGGACAAACAAACTCGAAAAAAGTACTTCATTTTTTCCTCAGAATTGGCGGTTCTATATTTGGTGTTTCTTTGGACAATGCAGCTTCATATATCGCCGAGTTTGAGGCATGTGACGGTTTTGCCTGCAAAAGGAGTTAGAGAATTCATCAAAATAAAAGTTGCCTCGCGAAGGTTTTCTTATCGAATGGTGCTCTATTCAATTCTCTTGTTTGCGCTTCTTCTCCGATTTGTGTTTGTATTGAGAGCAGTGGACAAAATTGATGCAGAAACTAAGTGTTCTAATATAGGTACACTTTCGTTCCCTCTTATTTTCAGCAAGAAAATGAACTTGGTATATTTAATGATATTCGGTATCAGAGTCTGATAAGCAAACCATGTCCCGAGAGACTAACCCACAAAACTTCAGCTTCCAATGAGTTAGAAATAGAAAATGAGCCAATGATCAAACAAAGATGCTAGCAATTAGTTGATGAAGGAAATATGTTTGGTAAGCAATAAGCATAATAGTTCAGCATGAGAGATATTTGTTGATAGTAGAGTACTAAATGAACCCCAAGACACAAAATTACAACTAGAATAGTCATCTTTGCATAACATTACAACTATTTGCTATAGATAGATTTATTCTGTTAACAACAAAACAAACAATCCTAAGTTATAGCTACATAAGTTGAAACATCACAAGGTTGTAAACCCTAATTTTCTTCAACTTCAAGCAATAAAAGTAACATGATACAGGTACTGATTCTCCTAACATTCTAATTCTACTTCCAAATTTGACATAATGATGGTAGGTTGCTTGGGGAAAAGACTAGGACCAAAGTTCATCGGAAGAACAGAATCAACAGTAATCTCATGACCTTCAATTTTTCTTCTTTTTATATTTTGACATCTAATTCTTAATCTTTGTGCTCAAGTTAGTCAAATCTCTTCATTTTTCATAAGGTCCCACAAGTAATCTATCAAGTTTTAGAAGAACCCGAAAAGGATAATGCAGTACAAGAAGAATCCAAAATTCCACAAACGTTAGAAGATTTCATCTCTGAGTTGAAAGATACAAGACCAGATGCAAAAACCTTCGCCATAAGGCTCAAAATCATGGTACTCCTCTCTGTTAAGCAAAAAAATTATTTGAATACCTGCCATATTCCTTCTCCAATTATATAAACTATGCAGAAATTATTTGATTGATTCATGTAAAAAAATGATATTTTTTTCTGTTTCCAAAGCCAAATCTAGAGAGAGAAAAAAAACAGCAACTTTGACGGGTTTCAGTGTACATTTTTCTATAGACCCGAGAAAAGACACACTTTTCTTCTAGTAACTCACATATCTTTGAATTTCCTCAGGTCAAGCATCTAGAAAAGACGACTCGAACAGCTAAAATTCAAGAGTATCTCTACCGCCATGTAGCTTCCAGCAGCATACCTAAACAACTTCATTGCCTTGCTCTAAGGCTAGCCAATGAGCATTCGACAAATAGCAAAGCTCGCCTACAGCTTCCCACACCACAACATGTCCCAGCCCTTGTCGACAACTCATTTTCCCACTTCATATTAGCCTCCGACAATGTGCTTGCCGCATCAGTTGTTGCGTCATCCCTTGTTCACAATTCTCTTCACCCTGATAAAATTGTCCTTCACATAATTACTGATAGAAAGACATTTTCTCCAATGCAAGCTTGGTTTTCTTTGCACCCTTTAGGACCTGCAATCATTGAGATCAAAGGGTTGCATCATTTTGATTGGTTAACAAAGGGGAAGGTCCCGGTTTTAGAAGCTATGGAAAGAGATCAAAAGGCGAGGTCAAATTTCAGAGGTGGTTCATCCGTAATTGTTTCAAATAATACCGAGAAACCAAAGGTTATTGCTGCAAAGCTGCAAGCTCTTAGTCCAAAATACAATTCAGTGATGAACCACATAAGGATACATCTTCCCGAGGTAAAATTCCAAGTCAGATGGAGTAAAAAAGACTCCTATTACCATATTGACTAGTTTATTTTATGTTCTGCTTTTGTGCATATTAGTTTTTGGAAGAGGAAAAATGTGAAACTCTTTTCCAATACAGATATTATTTTACCACATTAAGAAACTCAAACGATAAAGCATAAAAACAGAATCAATATCGAAGCAACGCCAAGTTTCCACGGCTTATGGTCCTTTTCTTTCTGTGCAGTTGTTTCCTAGTCTTAAAAAGGTAGTGTTTTTGGATGATGATATTGTAATTCAAACTGATCTTTCACCACTATGGGACATTGACATGAATGGAAAAGTAAATGGGGCAGTAGAAACATGCAGGGGAGGGGATAAGTATGTAATGTCGAAGCGGTTGAAGAGCTATTTGAACTTTTCTCATCCCCTGATCGCCAAGAAATTTGACCCTAATGAATGTGCATGGGCCTATGGAATGAACATTTTCGATCTAGAGGCTTGGAGAAAGACAAATATAAGCAGCACGTATCATTACTGGCTAGAAGAGGTAAACAACTTCAGCAATTATGTTCTCCTACATCAAAGTAGAAATGCTAATAAGATTCACTGTAATAAACAAGTACAATAAGCATAAGTAAAATGATTTAATTTGTTTTCAATGCAGAATTTGAAATCAGACCTCAGTTTGTGGCAACTAGGCACTTTACCTCCAGGTTTGATAGCATTCCATGGTCATGTTCACATCATTGATCCCTTTTGGCACATGCTGGGCCTAGGGTACCAGGACAACACAAGCTTTACAGATGCTGAACGTGCCGGTGTTGTCCATTTCAACGGCCGGGCTAAACCATGGCTAGACATTGCATTCCCCCAACTTAAGCCACTATGGACCAAGTACGTGAACTTCTCCAATAAGTTTATCAAAGGCTGCCATATCAGAGCATCTTAGAACGAATCTGTCAGAGGCAAAATTGCTCCAAAGCGTCGATAAAAGATACAGTTGAACATGAAACCAAAAGCAGGGTAGAGTCCTCATTTATGGCACAAGCATGTGACAGAAATGGGCTTCAAGTTTTATGAACTCTACTTCCTTCATTGGTACAAGTTTTCCTGATTATGCATTCCTTTATTTTTTGAACAGAGTATAGCTTTTTGTCTTTTAAGCTTTCGTGCAGCTATGCAAGTATAGGAATTCTACTCTGTGAATAAATAATTTCAATATGCAAGAAGAGGGACACATTCATTTTTGCCACATCTCCGAGTAAGAAATCAGTTCTCATAGCATAAGGTTTTTGTCGAGATAAGCAAAGTTAATCTTCATCTTCTCCAAATAGTTGAATTCAAAATGTTGTCAAAAAACTGAGAATAAGAAGCAGCAAAAGCAAGTATGGTTAACTGTATATGGACAAACTATCAATAAATGCTAGGGGATTACTAACAAATAAATGCAACTCGTTGAGATGTTCCAACAAACAATACTCAGACCTCACAAGAAGGAACTTTTCAGAAGTCCAAATCAAATTTACTTTCTACCAGTTACATTTGACACCAAACTTTTCAAAAACTTAGCAGATTTGGTTACAGGTGAATTCACAGCCATTAAATTGTACAACACATTCTCAACTTCAGCAATGGATGGCCTCGAACTGAACCTAGTCACTAGCTTCAGTTCCCCATCTTCTTCAACTAAGACATTCCATTTCTCACCACTCAAAATTCCATCTCGAACACACTTAAAAACAACACCTTTCCTCTTACTCAAAATCCCTCTAACCTCCAGTCCCATGAATGAGTAAACCACTTCGAATGAGCCCACAAAGCCACTCAACTCACCGAAATCACTCTCCTCTTCAAACCCCCATCCGGGATTAAAAATCACTGCTGGTCTAGGATAAAAACTCTCTGTCACCGCTTTCATCATATCCAACTGTGAAGCCTCGGGAGACAAAAACACCGTCACATCAGCAGAACCCAGAATCCTAGTATCACCAACCGACGAAACATCCATATGCTCAATCAAATTCGATGAGTTCGAAAACGCCTTAGTCCCAGCCTCGGTTAAGGTGGGGTTTGGCCATAACATAAGAATTTTCACAGAAGAACCTTTCTTTCTCAGAGGAATTTCGTCAAACACCCCAACGGCCAACTGGGTAAGCGATTCCAGTGAGTCATCGACCACGGGGATCTCGACCCTCAATCTGGGTTGCTTGACTCTCTTGATTTTCCCAGCTAGTTTAGGGCTGTTGAGGGGCTTTGCCAACGTGGAGGAGAGAGAAGTTTTAGCTTGGTGGATTGCTTCTTCTTTGGAAGAGGGTGGGGTGGGAGAGGAGAGAGAAGAGTGGATGAGTATAGGGAGGGTTTTGGTTTTTCTTCTGTTGAGAGAAATTGGGGAAGAGAGAGAGAAGTGGGGATGTGGATGGTTCTGGGATGGGGATGACAGAGAAGAAGAAGTCGGAGTTGGGTGGAATTGTTTCAATTGGTTTGAGGTTTTGATATGTTGTAAGTTGATCTTCAGAAGACAAGAAGCCATTTCCGAAAGTGTACAAGAGAGATACTGAAGATTTGAGTATAGATGTTGATGTTGGTTTGGTTGCTGATAAGGTGTTAACTGTCGAGTGCATAAAATTTCTTCTTCATTTTACGAAGCAAGGGTCATGCTAGAGCGGTTCTTTGATCCAACTTTCTAGAAATGGCAATCGCTCTTACAATGATAACGGCGACCATATAACGAATTTGGAATGCAATAGAACAATTGCGAAAATAGAACCGCAAAATTAATTTTTAATATTTTTTCCCATAATGGTCTTTAATGGCCTTGCAAAATTAATTTTTTTATTTTTCTCCCAAAATGTGGCCTTGCAAAACTAATTTTTTATTTTTTCTCATAATGGTCTGTAATAGCCATAGTAGGCTGAGAAGGCTATTACGTTATGGCTTTGGCCGTGATAAAAAAGAATTCTAACCGATTTTAGTCCACAAGATAAAAAAGAATTCTAACCGATTTTAGCCGTAGTGGACGAAAATTCTCATCAATACATCAGCCTGTAATAGTTGCAACACAGTAGTGGCCAAGTTTTAAAAGCTTGATTTGACCCGTATCTGCCGGAACTTCCCAACTCTAACGGAGGGGCAGGATCCAACATATTCAATTTGAATCCATCCTGACGTGCAGAAGATCAGAACAGGAACTCAAAGTCAGATAAGGTTACCCGACAGTAATCTATTGGAGATCCAACAGTTGACTGCCTGCATTAGTAGATTGCCTATCTAAATTCAGAAAACAATAACAAGCCATCTATGGAATCGAATGGTTACATGGGAAACTTTAGATCTGCAATTTGATATATGCTGATTCCATAGGTGTTTGTCAACTGCCTCAGTAAAATCTGTAATTAGCAAAACTCGCATTGTCAAGTCGGTTACCATGGCTAGGCAGTCATGGTAGGGTATGGGTCCTACATGTTCCCCCAGACCTGTGCCCTACACAATCCGCTCTCACCTTCACACTTGCAGACACGCAACCTGGAGACCTGCACTCCACCAGGTCAGGCCAGCAAAATGCCCACTCTCTATCACAACTGTGTTCCCACAATCCATATCTCGCATACGCAGAACACGTACAAGATTAACAGCAGAGATCATCACAACTAGGAAAGGATTGACTGCCAGATTAACTTCACAGAATTTACATTGAAAAACCAGCACAAAAACAAAATTTTAACATCAAGTTGTCAACCAACAAATTCAGTTCAACGTTCTGCAAAAGCTAGAAACAACTGAGGCCACGAATTAAATGACCATTAGAGCAAGTCATTGCAAACCCAAAGCCACCTCAGGCAAGGATTAAGATTAGGCAACCGGTGGACGAAGCGCATGATCCTGAGAGGTGTCAACAGATGCGGGTGGCATGAACTGCCACATGGCGACTCCAGGGTAACTGATGACAGGGACCAATTTGTTGGGGCCCGCTTGACCTTGAGCAGCATATGCAGCTGGGATCGGTGGAGGTGGAGGGAGGAACCCAGGTTGGCCATTCATAGTCTTTAGCTGTTGCTCCAACTTCTCTTTCTCGGCCTTTAGCCTTTGCTTCTCATCCCTCAATTCACTCTTCTCCACCTAGATGATAATAATTGGAAAAAAATAAATCCACCAAACTAAATAACAGTAAATATACAACACTGGAACTTCTTTAAGGAGACATTTGTTCGGCTGAGTTTTCCATTTTGAGTTTTAGGAAACTATATTTCAAAACTCATTGAGAAAGATCACCTAGAATGGTTTTAGATTTCTGTATGGTAGTTTCAGTTTGGTTCTCTATGGTTGTTGAATTCTGAGACCTGTCTTGGTTATTAGCACAGGAGAGATCCAGGAAATGAAATAGGAGGTATTCACCTTCAACTCTTTTATCTTTTCCTGCAGACTTGAATTCGAATCCTTCAATTTTTGAGTTTCACTTCTTAACTGCGTGACCACCCGGACAGCATCCACCAAAATAGCAGCCTTGTCTGTTTTTGGAGCCCTCCCAGGCTCGAGGATAGATCCTAATTCCATAAACCTAGAAACAATAGTATAAATATACCAGTAACAGAAAAAGAAGACGGTGAGATAAGCAAAAATGCGCACTTGTCATTTAGCCGATCCCTCCGCAATTTCTCCCTACATGCTTTTGAACTTGATGAGCCACAGGACTCCGTTCTTGCTCTGAAACGACGAAAGCCAGAGGGGTCAAAGAAGAGCTCAAAGCAATTCAGACTTCTTTGATGCTAAAACTGCACTTTCTATGCAAAGTATTCACACCATTCAAAGTCAAACAGATGAAAGCATGCAGTTTGAGCTTCACGGTTGATGCTTTTTCGAACGAGTGGTCGTCTGCAATATACTTTATCAACAAAAAGAGGTTGGTGCTCCATTTGGCAATCACATATCTATATAAATCTTCCGTGTCTTTGATTAAAATATAGCTATACTGTATACATTTCGAGAAAAGGTACGTAAAAAAATCATTTTGTTACAATGGCTAGTGAACACCGGCAGACAAGCGAGCTTATCATTACAATTCACCAAATGACACTAATAATCACATTTTCCATTCAACTAAAAGTTTTGAAATGATTACTTTTATAGTTGTGAGTCTTGCAGCCAAGCAAGCCATCAAATATTTAAACTCCCAACCAACCGTATAATCAAAGTTCAAACAGTACAAGCTATGCTTTGACCACGTTAAGACCTGATTTGAGTTAAATTACTAGCTACAGTTTATCAATTGAAACCACACAAACTCTCAGGAGAAAGAATCCTAATCAACACCATTACGGCATGATTCAGAAAAGAAAGAATCCTAATCAACACCATTACGGCATGATTCGGAAAAGCTTCATAGCTAATATTACACTGACCAGGCCAGAAAAATTAACTCACAGTAAACACAAGAGAAACGCAACCACGAGTCAAATAGAAAAATAACATTATACATACACATATATAGAAGTAGTTCACCTCTTTTTTGAGCCACACTCGTGGGGAACTCCCAGATCCCCAAATGATCCATCAATTTCAACTCTACACACAAATTAGACAGCATGAGCAAACTAGTCAGAGGGAATACATCAACATAGCTCTTCTACAACTTACGCTCAATCCTCAAGAAGCATAGAGAGGATCAAACAATATAATTAAAATAACATCCATGAAAATGTTCAAAAACAAGAAAAAAAACCCCGAAAACAAGGCCAGGGAGAAAAAAATTATAAATGCATTTTCCATTCTTATTGGGTTTTTTTCAGAGATCTCTCGCTCAAATTGAGTTAACACTGGACAATTTATTATCATTTTGGTACAAGAAGGTTTCTGCAATATATAGAAATAAATAGCTTCAGGTTGCAATTTCACAACAGTTCAACCCTCACTCCAACCAGACCAACTATTTTCAACCTCTAAATTTTAATCCTTATACCTTAAAATCTACATAGGATGCTACAATATAGAGGATGTCCCCTAAATTGAAAATAGAATTGGAATGGACTATAATCCCTATTTCAACAGGAACACTGTAGCAAATACCATATATTTAAGGGGATTCAATAGATTGAGATACACTTATATTAGCGTTTTGTTTGAATTTAGTCCCTAATTTAAGGGTACAGACCCATTTAGGATCATTGATGGGAATGGCCTTAGGTTTGGAATTTATTGTTCAGTACTTATATATTCTTCGCAGGTTCCCTTATTCGTCCAGCATGCTGCTGAGCCTGTGAATTTGGGTGGACTCAGTTTGCTGAAGGTGAGTTCTGTTATTTATGCTAATTTTTTATCGTTTAAAGTTAGATTTTGTGGATGTTGGTTTCTTTATTTTCTGTTGTAGGTGATCTATGTTGGTAGTTATTAGCTTTATTTGCTTATGAAAATTTGGGAACTTGATGAAATAGGCTGTAAATAAACTGTTTGGCCCCTTTTGCTAATACCTATCTATTCTAGTTTCTTGTGTTTTTTTTAAGTAACTTTAGAACTGAAAACTGTTGAGTCGGTTTTAATGACGTTTCTTCCAAAAAGAAAAAATAGAAATCGATTTCGAATAGTTGGAAAAGCGAAAATTTGAAGAGGTTGTTTTTTGTATTCATTTACGTTTTTCCTATATCCTTTTGTTCTCCATTGGATTTTGATTGATAGAAAATAGGCAGCAAATGTCCAGCGAAATGCATTTCCAGTTTCATTTTCACCGCTAAAATGAAAACTGAACAAAAACTGAAAATAAAAAGTTAAAATTACAGCTGAAAGTTGGCAATGTCACTGAACATGCTCAATCAATGTGATCTCTTGCGAAGGATTTGGAGGAAAGTAATCGAGCTTATGAACATATACATGCCTTTATTATTTTTGGGTTCAGTTGTCAAACTTGAGGCTTGGGAGTTCACTTATTAACTTAGTTTTCGGTCTTCTTCATTTTCCAAGCTTTGAGACAGTAAATTGTCATTTTGATAATGTTTTGGTCTTTGACAGGGAAGGGTGAGTACGCAGGACGTTTTCCAATTATCAAATTCTGACTTGGTCCCTGGTAAATATGAAGGTATGTTGAATTCTCCATCCCCACCCTGCACATTTTCGCCTTATATCGACATTTTGCTGGATTTAAATGGCTTCAAAGTTTGATGTACATATTATGTTTATACGTGTTACACAAAGAGGTTTTTATGTATGTAATAATAGGCTGTTTGGCATCTAACCTGTGTAAATATGAAATAGGAGGATTGAAACTTTGGGAAGGTTCACTAGACTTAGTGAAATCTCTACAATCGGAAGTCCAGGATGGGCAATTACTGCTCGATGAGAAGCGCGTTTTAGAGGTGGGCTTCTCTTCCGGAGGTGACTATCTCTTTGCTTATTAGCCTTGCATTCAATATTCTCATTTGCTTCTTGTTTAGCCTCATCGCTTCGGTACCTTACGACATTTTTTGGCAATCTGTTAATTCTAGTTTGGTTCTTAATGAATTTGTATATATATATACTCATCTTTTGTTATAGCAACTAGGGGTGTACACGGATGGGTTCGGATCGGTTTCAGGCTTGGAATGGAACCGATCCGATCCTTATCGGTTCTGTAATTTTAGAACCAAAACCGAACCAATAGTGGAGCAGAACTAAAAGTGGATTGGTTTCGGTTCTAGGTTGGAACCGAACCAATACGAAAATTCTGTCCTCCAGTCTCTCATACATACAATCAATTTTATTCTATGATAATAATTTCTAGAAAAAATTAAAAACTATTTTTTGGCAACAACTTTTTAGACTACAAAAAAAATAGAATAATTGCTAATTTTATTAATTAGGTGGGAGATGGAAAGAGAATGATATGAATGAATTAATGGAAATATGGAAAATAATTCTTGCCAATTTTGGGGATATCAATTGGCATATAATATAGAAATATGAAACTAGAATAATGAAACACGTGGATATGTATGAATATATGGCAACAAATATACATAACTTGTAGATATTTTTTTTTTATCTATCTGGTTTTGGTTCGGTTCCAAATTGGTTTCGGATCAGTCCAGTTTCGGTTCAGTTCTAGTCTGGTTCTGGTGCTAAAATGATTGAAACTAACAATCGAACCAAAATTTGATTCGGTTCGGTTTTCGGTTCCATTCAGTTTTTTGTTCATCCCTAATAGTAACACAAACTCATTGTTGTACTTTCACGAACTCCATGTGTGTATCAGGTCCATCAGGATTATTGGTGCAACATTAAATATCGTTCTTTGTTATCCACAACTTTTCAGGTCTAATGAATAATTGCAAATCTATTTGCTTTCAGTGACATGATTGGATCCATTGCATTGATATTTCCTATTAAAGTTTGCTTCAAATCTTAAAATTAAGATATGAATGGTGTCAATGACTTCTTATTCCTCAATTAATATAGGTTGGTATTTAAGGATGAAAACTTTACTACTAATGCATGATTTTTTTCGTGATTTTGATGCAGCGATCAGACCTGGCTTTAACCACTTTGTTATTCGAGTCAAACACTTTCTGTAGCTACCAAACTAAAAATCAATTTAGAATGTCGGTGCTTTCAAAATTGAGCTTTATATTTATTTTGGGACAAACTAGATGTACTTCTATTAAGTTCCGCAAATTGTTATATCAACATGAGAATTACATGTAATTTTGCATCCCAGGGTTGTTAAATTATATATTTAAAACCTTTTGGTTCTTTATTTTATGAGTTGAAGCACTGAAATTGATTTTGGATTCTATGTAAAATCATATAAAAATGTCAGCCTAGGGGATTTTGGAATGACTTTGTGTTCCTTTCTTTCGGTTTTTAGCTTGGATGCGGTCATGGACTACCTGGTATCTTTGCAGGACTTGAGGTAATTATTATATTTTCTCCTTCGAACGCTTGAAAGAGCCGCCTAAATTATTTGTTTGTTCTCTCTCTGTCTCTGCTACAGGGTGCTGCCGTTGTTCACTTCCAGGACTTTAATTCTGAGGTCTTGCGATGTCTCACTATACCTAATCTAAATGCTAACATTCTAAAGATTTCACAATCTTCGGGAACAGATTTGAGTAAGAGTCATCCGAAGGCTGAATTTCGGTTCTTTGCTGGTGACTGGAGAGAGGTCCATCAAATTCTTCCTGGTGCACATGACAATGACGGTGACCAGAAATGCAGCTCTGTTGAGGAAGAGGATGTCGGTTATGATATTATTCTTATGGCGGAGACTGTTTACTCGATATCTGCGCTGCCTCATCTCTATGAACTTATTAAGAAGGCAAGTATCTTCTATTTTATGTTAATTTTAGATTAAATCTTTTGAAATCGAGAGGTACTTGAGATTGTGTATCAAGGGGATATGGTTTGCATATACAAGGTGGTCAAATTTTTATGATATACTGTTGGTATACAACATGAAGATTTCAAATCATGGATATACACTAATAGTTTCAGATCCATGATGTTAAAGCCCTATTGGCATGGCTTATATACAAATATGATTTAACTCTTGAATTATCAAGCTAAAAGATGGATATTACGTATAAAACTATCCTCTTGATGTCAATCCAATTGTTAACAAATGCATTGGTGATTTTTTGTTCTTCTCAAATTGCTAGGATTGGCAGTTTATGGCTCTAAATTATTCTTACAGTGCTTGAATTATCCGAATGGAGTTGTCTACATGGCGGCAAAGAAGTATTACTTTGGAGTAGGAGGAGGATCAAGGCAATTTCTGTCTTTGGTTGAAAAAGATGGTGAGTTTTAAACCTTGACTTTATCCCCATGAAGAAAAAATTCTTGTTTTCCCCCTTTGTTAGTAGTAAAAATTTTATTTTCTTAATACGTGGACGCAGAGGAAGACATTTTAAGTTTATAATTTAGGCCTCAGATAGATTGGAAGGGAATGGAATGATTGTGTTTGGGAATAATTGAAGGTAGTGATTTGGAAGAACTAGGATAACTCTGATAAATAAAGTTGAGATGAGCGTTCCCATTAAAAATGAGGTTGTTAATTTATGAATGGAGTGTAATGGGCACGTAGGCTTGCTTGCTGCTGTTTAAATATGAAAATTTACAAGACCAATGCATTATTTGGTATTTCGTTTTTGAAAATAAACTATGCTGAATAACAAAGGTTTAGTACTTCTTCTCAAAATTTGCAATTCATATGATCAATAGATGGATATCTGATATACTTCAGGTCATAAATTAATAACTAGATGGGTACCCTTTCCCCAGGTGCTCTGAAAGCTGACATGGTGGCTGAAGTTGCTGATGGTTCCTCCAATTTAAGAGAGGTGTGGAAACTTCAATTTAAGTAGATTTGTTTTCAGGTTCATACTTTGTTGCCGTTTTTTATATTTCCTAGTTGTACTTTTTCGAAAAACAAATGGTGCTTATTTGTGTACTAGATGCAAAAGCAATCTCTATTTAAACAAAGCTTGACTCTCCCGTGTTGTAATCTGTTTGGTAATCTAATCAAAATTACCAATTATGCTATCAGCAAAGAGCATACGGTGATGGCTTGATGTTTATATGGCATCTGATTTTCATGGTTGCTTCATGTTTAATCTCTCCTAAAATTGATATTGGTAGTATTTAAAGCACTGATTTGAATTTCTATAAGTTAGAGCAATGAACATTTCCATTGCTATTTGAGGGTCATTGGTTTGTCTAATGGGAAACAACTTTTCTGCAATCAGAGGTAAGTTTGCGTATATCAAATCCTACTAGACCTCGTAATGTAAGAATTTTATACACTGGACCATTCTTATACTCTCTATGAAAAGGAGTTAAAATCTTTTGCATACTTTATTCCCTTCTCTCATGCAAAATGGTTTATTATTTAATCTCAAGTAGTTTATGTTATTTTAATGAAGTCTAGGATGAAATTTGATTTAACCAAAGATGGAAATGTAAGAATCAACCTCTAAGAGCACTTGCAGCAGATTATGTAAAATGTATCCTTTATTTATTTTAGATGTCTAATTTAGATATTCTGTAAAAAAAAATGTTTGTAGCAGATTATCTATTCTAATATCTAAAATAGATGGTTATCTAAATTTTAACTTTTTGAGGAGAAAAATATCTAAATTTAACTATGCAACTCTCTCTCATCTATTTTACATTTCTTGTTTCTCTCTCTTTTCTATCTTCTACTTGTGTATATATATGTAAGTATTATATATATAAATAAATATATTTATAAATATAAATATTATATATATTATATGTATTGTATAAATAATTGTATTTTAGATAATCTGCTACATGGAGA
>MKEJ01037181.1:0-12818 GCA_001753735.1 Embelia ribes
CGGAACTAGATAAGGACAAGGACGTGTCTAACGCGTCATCCGCAACCAACTACCAAGCTCAGGCCCGAGCTAGAGCTCGGCATGGCACGAACAACGCACGTGTGATGCTTCCATCTACATGTGCATGTGTCACTTTAGATTACACTTCTAATACCACATGTTATTGTATATATATACAATATGTGAAACTTTTGTCTAGTCGATGTGGGATAATTCTCATAAAACTTATACATATCATCTTAATTCCCTTTACACACCTTAATTTGATATCAATTTTCATTCACATCGTTTTATGATTTTTAACGATGTAATATATCATTTCGAATCTCGCGTTACGAGCTTTAAACCCACCCAAGAACGGGTAAAAATTATTATGTGTACTTCACATAAAAATAGCTCAAAATTGGTACTTTTCATGAGCTCAACTCTCATAAAATCGTATGAAAACCTATATATTTTCCAACAGTATATATATTAGTTTACATGTAATATTTTGCTAAAAAAATATGCAAGAGTTGACCACCACCAGGATAACTTAGCAAACAATCACTTGATCGTGTGATTAATTAAATTTAGAGCGAGTACTCTTTCATCACCACTCTTAAAAAATTGTGATCTAGATTGGCTAGATATATGGTTGAATTACTTGTCTAATATACTATTTATTTATAGTAGACTTGCTAACATCAACTATTTAAGAAATCATCAAGAAAAAGCATTACAAAGCCAAATTTTTGGAACTTTTATTTTAGGAGGATATTTCTAAGTGATTTCTGGTGTATTATGTGACATATTCCGTTGATTAAGCACTTTCTCATATCAAGAATTATTTCTTAAAACTAATTTATTACTCATTCTGTTCCTTAATGACTGTCATTTTAGGTTCTGGCGCAAGAATTATGTCAATCATTAATTGGCCTTAATTTTAGATAAAAATAAATAATATTTTACTTTATTACCCTTTATTAAATACTCAAAATATCTCACTATAATCAATTAATAGGGGTAAAATTAGAAAAAAAATAATTAATGTTTTATTAAAATTTTCAAGTGACAGTTAAAAATAAATGAAAAATTTTTATAAAGTAATAGTTATTAAGAAAATGATGGAGTATATTCCGCTAACTTTCCAGAGACTCCATGAGTGCAAATATGATGAGATTTAATATTACAAATTTTATTTTGAATGAGTAAAGAAGTTCATGTATGCCAGATTGAGTAGCTACGGCTTCACTGGTAGTTTAATTATATTACTTAATAAAAGATGGTATTAAATTTTAGAAAAGAAGAAACACCTTATGAGTAGCTCAATGCAATGAACATGATAACAATTACTTTAATATTAGAGATTGTGAGTTTGAATCATCCAAGATTGCAAATTAAAAATTAGATTAAATAACCGTACTTAACGCAACAGATATTTTAAAATATTTTGTGAAGAAAGATTTCCTACATATAGTCTTCTAATTAGGTTACAACACATATTATACATCATGATTTTCTTGTTGTGACATCAATTTTTTTATTTCATATATTTCTATAATATTAATAATTTTCAATTTTATATACGTCAATATGAAAATGAAATTGAATAACAGGTTCCATCCATATTAAGCATTTTATGTGAAGTATAAAAATACAAGAAGTCCTCATAAGCACCACAGAGCACCAATGCTTGTCAAAAGATCTTTTAGCTTTTCTTTGTTTCAAAGAAACTACAACGGAATTATTGTTATTATTATTATTATTATAACAGAAGAAAAAAAGAATCAGGAAATTACGCTGACTCATCACGGGTAGGACGACGAGAAAGCGCCGCGTGGCAGTAAAATCCCAATTATCTTACTCAAATTTTCTCGTCCATGGATTGGCCTACTCATCCCCTCTGCCCCACCACTATCACCACTCAACTCCACTCCACCACCTCTCTCTCTCTCTCTCTCTCTCTCTCTCCATAAAAGAAACCCAGAAACAAACATTGAGCAAACAAGACTAAGCCTAACTCAAACCTCTTCACTTTATGTTTCACCAATTGAGCAAATTAACATAACTAATTGAAACCTCTTCACTCTGTTTCTTCACCGCCCAGTTTCCTAAATTAAACACAAATTCAGCGAAAATCCAAGCCAATTGAAAGCCCTTTCTCAAATCTACACACCAATTGAAGCCTCTTCGCTCTGCTTTTTCACCCAATTTCCCAAATTAAACTCTGATTGAGCAAAAAATAAAATAAATCCAATTGAAACCTCTTCACTCTGTTTTTAAACCCAATTTCCCAAATTAATGGCTTTAACTCTAGTTCCCAGCTCAATCACACTCCTCTCAAATACCCAGTTCCCAAATTTATCGCCCAAGTGCCTCTCAATCGAATTACAACCCTCAAATCACAATCTCAAGAAAAGGGGAATTGGGAAAATTCATACCATTCGAGCAAAACTGGCCACGTTGGAGGAAGCTCCGGTGCCTTCTTCGGCCCCGGAGAAGAGGCTGAAGGTGCTGGTGGCGGGTGGGGGTATCGGGGGACTGGTTTTCGCTCTAGCAGCGAAGAAGAAGGGGTTCGACGTGATGGTTTTCGAGAGAGATTTGAGTGCAATTAGAGGGGAAGGGCAATACAGGGGTCCGATACAGATACAGAGCAATGCTTTAGCAGCTTTAGAGGCTATAGATATGGAGGTTGCAGATGAGGTTATGAGGGTCGGGTGTATCACCGGTGACCGGATTAACGGGCTGGTAGATGGCGCTTCCGGGAAATGGTACTGTTTTTCATTTTCCTGTTTTTGAAAATCCGTTTAGTGTTTTGGGTTATTTCGTGTACTCTGTTTGTTAATTCTGTTATTGGCTTATAGTAATATTATATCCACTCATAATTTTTACTTGATTTTTTTATCTATTAATGTGGGAAGAGAATATTAGATTTAGTAGTTAAAATGATGCATCTAAAAATCGAATAAAAATTATGGGTGAATTCAATAGTTATACGATGATGTGGCAATTAGCCCGCCATTTATTTCTCATATTTAAGTAGCCACGTCTTAATAATTGAGAATTTAAATTAAATTGGTTGAAAAATATACTACTATTTCTTTCCTTATCTTATATACTTGTGCATTGTTTCATGCTGACAAGGAAATACGAGAATATGCTTTCCATTATGATGATAGAAGTTGTATTTGTTAGTAAAATGTATAATCCAACAAGGGTATATATTGGTAAAGTAATTTTGAACATTTTTTTCCTCGTAACAAAAGTTATAGTCGATTTGGACAATTAACACTAGAAAGGTAACCAATCAAATAGGAGCGAATAGTTAATTAGTTGTACTAAGTTGTATTGAATTCTTTTATTTTTTTTAAATGTTTTGTTGCGTTTTTTATATTTGATGAAAACCAAAATGAGATTGATGGGGATTAGAAGCTTTCAGTCTGTTTCAGTCTCATGACGAGTGAAAATGAGAATGAGAAGCAATATTATCCTCTTTCACACTTTACATCTGTATAAAACATAGCCGAAAAGTAAAATTAGTATAATTTCTACCCATCAGAAGATGGCCCTTTGGGAGTTATAGCTATTTAACTATCGCATTTTCATATTTCTTGGATTAAGTAAGGTGTCTATAAAAATTAACATAAAATCGACAGGGTATTCATATATCGTGCTTTCTGTGTAGATTGATCGTCCATGTTAGTCCTCCTCCAGTAATATTTACGCATGAAATAGAAGTAAAATGTCTCCAATATTTATATATGTGGCACTAAGGGATTTGTTAAGAATAATATTATATTTGATTTTATTCATTTAGCTTCTTGAAGAATTTTATGTTTCCTATCCAGTATTTAGATTATCATTATAGAGATTTGATTTGATTTGATTTGATCGTGCTACTTGATTGTGCAAGACTTTTTAACTCTCTCATATACGTGGTCTGCTACTCTTTATTATCACATCTTTCAACAAAATTCTTTCTCTATATATTATTTAACATGTTATCACAGCCAGCGATACTTGTGACCTGAAAACCTAAAACCACAGTCTACCGGCCGCAGGTTGCAAGTACTGCCAATTGGTATGGTTGCAATCTGCGACCCACCCTACCTATTTATTATTTTCAAAGCTTCCATAATAGATCTTTAGCTTCCTTATGTTTCTCCTTGTTTCTTCCTTTAATACCGTAATCAATTTTTATTTCATAATACTTAAAATTATGTTTTACCCACCTCGATCTACTGTAGGTGTTGTTTCTTATTGGTCATGTTATTATCGGTCATCTACTTATTGTTATTATTAGTTATATTCACCTTAATCTATTGTAGGTGTTATAACTTTGAGCCGTGTTATTATCGGCTATTTACTTATAATTGGTACTAGTTTTACTCACCTTGATCTACTGTAGGTGATCATTATTTACCCACCTCGATCTAATGTAGTGGTGACTTTTATTGGTCATGTTGTTATCGGTCCTCTATCTATTATTATTACTAGTTGTACTCACCTCAATCTACCATAGGTGTGACAACTCTGAGCCATGTTGTTATCGTCTTCTAAATTTTATTTTTCCCTCATCGTTTTTTTCGATGCAAAGTTTTGCTTGGTTGAATATTGAAGATTGCGGAGTTTGAAACTATAAGTATTTATGTTCAAGATGGACATACAGTTTTACTACATGTTCATCTTGCGGATGAGTGCTAAGAATAATATTAGATTTTATTTTATTAATTTAGCTTATGTTTCCTATCCACCGTTTAGATTACCATTATAGAGATTTGATTTAATTTGATATTGCTACTTGATTGTGCAAGACTTTTCAACACTCTCTCTCTATATATATGTGTGATCTCCTACTCTTTATTATCACATCTCTCAATAAAATTCTTTATATATATATTATTTAACGTATTGAAAAATATATATGCTGAAGGGAGTATGAAGAAAACAAAAAGTATTGATGGATTAAACTATGCAATTATTCTTAACTTTGGAAATAAGAAAATGGCAAAGTCGTAATTAATTTAGATTATGATTTTATTTAATTTGATTATGTTTTCATCTTTATCTTCTTAGGATATTTATATAATGACTCCATTGTTGTTCTGCAATATTATATCAATAAAAAATTGTCTTATTCTCTTTTTATATGATTTAACATGATATCAGACCCTACGATATCTGTGATCTGAAACCCTAAAACCACCGCCTAGCAGTCGTCGGTTGCAAGTACCGCCATATGGACTGGTTGCAACTGACGACCCACCTCTACCTATTTATTTATTTTTTTCATAGCTTCCGTATAATAAAACAACCATATGCCATATTTCTATTGTCTTCCACCATCAATCAATGAGTCTATCTATTCAGATGATGTTATACTATTATATTTCAAATTGTCCTCTCTAAAATTTTATACAGTCCGTTAATTGAGTTAATTTATTTCTATTTTTATTTTCTCTATCAAACTATTTTAATTTTTAATTTGAGCGGGCAAGACCCCAATTTGGCCATTGGCATGCGAGATTCCAATTTGGCGAAATTGGCTACTTTCTTTTTCTTATTATTGAATTTAGAAATTTAAGAGATGATGATTCTTATTATTCTTCTATCTGTCTATCTATCTATCTATCTATCTATCTATCTATCTATCAAAACAAGAGACTTTTTTCATGTAAGGAGAGTACCAAATTTGCAACTCGTGGCCGTTATCGTCTTATTCGCAAAATGACATTCCAACATCACCCATCTTGAGAGGGAGTATTGGAGAATATATATACTGAAGGGAGTATGAAGAAAACAAAAGATGGATTAAGCTTTGCAATTGTTCTTAACTTTGGGCAAAAGAAAATGGTAAGATTGTAATTAATTTAGATTATGATTTTATTTAATTTGATTGATTACGTTTTCATCTTTTATCTCCTTGGGTTATGTATATAAGGAGCTCATTGTAGTTCTGCAATATTATACCAATAAAGAATTCTCTTATTCTCTTTTTATATAATTTAACAGGATTAACTTTTTTTCTAAAAATATATTCAATTGAAATCTTCAAAAATTACGAATTGGTTATTAGTATATGTAATCCACACATATTCACGTAGTGAATTGGAGATGTATACAATACCGAGGATTTCTATTTTTGTAGATTAATAGCCTTTTCAACTTAATTCGCTTCATATAAGTTGTGTTTCATTTGAAAAAAAATATATATATTTACAGATCATGTGTTAGCGTATACGTATATTATCATTAATTGATTATGTTTTACCATATAAGATAAAATTATAAGTACGAGATTTGTGTGTATAAATCTCGTGAACACTAACAAGAATATTCTGGTAGACGGAAGTCGCATAGTCTCTGATCTTCTGTTGTATTCCTGTTAAACACCTTGCTCCGGAATAAAGGGTGGGCTCTCCACGTTTGTGGCAAAAGATATAATTAATTGGTATATCTCTTGTCTGTCTATGGAACGTGTTTAAATAGACCACGGGGACATTGGCAGAATATTGGAAAAGCAATCCTATGCAGATTTGAATTCAATCTTATTTACTGAAATAATTCTTATCCACATAAATCACAACTCTCTCCCAATATTACGAATTTATAATTCGGTTTTCATGTCATTAATGTCCACATTAAGATTACATATACTCGCTGATTAAATTAAATTACTGAGAATCGAATTTAATTATCATAGTAAATTTATTTAAGGCCTCCCACGTAACTTATTTGACGTATTGGAATACAAAATCTACATGCAGGATTAGATACAATCAAAACTTATAAGTTTTCTTAAGGGAATATCATCAATCCCTATTCAAGGACGTGTATTCCATCAACTATTAATAAACACCATATGAAGAATATTATCATCCAACTCACCGAGTTTATTGACTCATAATGAATTTCACTATTCTATGAATCAAAATAACAAATATTGTCCACATATGTTTAAATAATAATAATAATTTAAGGATTAAGAGTATAAACACTATCTATGGCCACAAGACATTAATTGCCACTATTCTCTGTAGTCAAGACAGACATACTAAAATCATGTACTACAATTTACCGATAGTATGTCCATTTGCATCTAAAATTGTAAACATAAAACTGATATTCTATAACAATCAATAATCTAATATTTTGTTTGTAAGTCGTACTCTACACACTAGATCATCTATTATATAGAATACGAGATACATACTTATTCACTAAAATAAAACATAATGTTAAGTAAACATTACTCATTCATGTTCTCATTAAAAAGAAATAACTTCCATTATGAAAATACTAAATCCAAAATAAACATGTCTTTAACTATGTATGTAAGTGTAACAACGTATAATTGGTTATCATCAGGTATATCAAGTTCGATACGTTCACTCCTGCAGCAGAACGAGGTCTCCCTGTGACGAGGGTCATTAGCCGTATGACGTTACAACAAATCCTAGCCCGTGCCGTTGGAGAAGATATCATCATGAATGAAAGTAATGTTGTTAGCTTCGAGGATAAGGGCGATAAGGTAATGTAAAAAAAGCTATTCTTGAAAGGGAACACGATTTGGAAATTCTTATAGGAATTGTGTTTTTCTTCGTAATATCTCATTGAAACTTGTTTCGCTTATGAAGTCTTTGGTGTTGTTTTGAATTAGGTGTCGGTTATTCTTGAGGATGGAAAACAATATGAAGGTGATCTTCTAGTCGGTGCCGACGGAATTAGGTCAAAGGTAAAAAACTTAACAAAACCAAAATTACGAACATTGTTGTTTTATAGATTGCTCACATTTCCGAAGATAATGATGTTTTTCAACAGGTGAGGAAAAATTTGTTTGGGCCGAAGGATGCCACATATTCGGGTTACACTTGTTACACCGGTATTGCAGATTTTGTGCCTGCTGATATCGAGACTGTTGGGTACACGATTTTTTGTTTTCTCCTGCTGCTTCAGAGCATTTCTCAACTTTTTTAGCTTACACTTTTATTAGTCAGCTAATATTAATGGATTTTTTTAATGAAGGTATCGTGTATTTTTGGGGCACAAACAATACTTTGTTTCTTCAGACGTTGGCGCAGGGAAGATGCAGTGGTATGCGTTTCACAAAGAACCACCCGGTGGTGTAGATGGCCCTGCTGGTAATTATCCAAACAAAATTAGTTTCAGTAAATTCGGTTAACTATGATTGGCGGTGCACAATTATTTTGGACGATAAGAATGTTCCATGACAATTCTTTTGAAAAATAATTTTTGATGGCAGGTAAGAAGGCAAGGTTGCTAGAGATTTTTGGGAATTGGTGTGATAACGTGGTTGATCTATTGCTTGCTACTGATGAGGATGCTATTCTCCGAAGAGATATATATGATCGTGCACCGAGTTTTAACTGGGGAAAGGGTCGTGTGACCCTACTTGGTGACTCTATTCACGCGATGCAGCCTAATTTGGGCCAAGGCGGATGTATGGCCATTGAGGTTTGTCGCATGACTTTCTTTTTCCAATTGTTTTGAATCAGAAAAATTGTTTCTCATAGTTATCGTTTTCAATTTCGTTCACATGGATATTTGTGTGTGTTTTTTAGGATGGGTATCAGCTAGCTTTGGAACTTCATAAAGCTATGGAGCGGAGTTCTAAATCTGGAACTCCAGTGGACGTCGTTTCTTCTTTGAGAAGGTAAATTCCCTATTTTCTCCTCATGAAAGTATCCTATTAAGATGTGTTTCGTTTTGGTTTTTATTTCCAGTTGTCGTAACATTGGCAGTTATGAAGCAGCAAGAAAACTACGGGTTGCAGTTATTCACGGACTGGCACGAATGGCTGCAATTATGGCATCAACGTATAAGGCATATTTGGGCGTAGGCCTTGGCCCTTTATCGGTATGGAAAGCTGATGTTGTGATACAACATATATATTATTGCAAATTGAAATAAATTTCCATTGAGCTTTTGCTAAATTTCATGAAGGATTAAATTTTTATTTTTGTGCAGTTCTTAACCAAATTCAGGATTCCACATCCGGGGCGAGTTGGAGGGAGAGTTTTTATTGACATTGGAATGCCTTTAATGCTGAGTTGGGTTCTCGGTGGTTACGGGTAAGACTAGATAACCCCTTCTCATTTGAGTAGATCTCATTTTCATTTTGATTTTGTTTTTGTTTTTCTAATATATATATTTTTAATCTTTTCTTTTTGGTTTATCATGGTTTTTTTGTTCTTTCAGTAATTTTTTGTTTTTGGTTTGCAGCACCAAGCTTGAAGGGAGGTCTTTAAGTTGTAGGCTTTCCGACAAGGTATGATGCTAAAAGTACAAAACTAAAATTGAGCTCGATATATTTTCGTACTTTTTCATTGTATATATATATATATATTTTTTGCCCTAATTTCTGTCCTTTTTTTTATGAAGGCAAATGATCAGTTAAGAAGATGGTTTGAAGACGATGATGCACTTGAACGTGCTGTCAGCGGAGAGTAAGTATAGCAAACCTCAAATGTGAAAAGCACTTTTCATATTCTTCTTGTCATAATTCACGCCATTGTTCCATTTCGTGTCGTCGATGATTTAATAATTCTTGTGTGCTTCTACTACAGATGGTATCTAATTCCACATGGAAAGATTGATGGTGCTTCGGAATCTATTCTCTTAAGCAAAAAAGAGAATCAACCTTGCATGATAGGGTATATATACTTCACTCCATTCATGATATATATTCTTATTGGCTCAGAAAAATACAATTCAGAAATTTAATTGATCGATATGATTTGCAGAAGTGCATCGAAAACAGGTTTCCCTGGGACGTCAATAGTTTTACCGTCTCCTCAGGTGATACTGCGATTCTTGCTTATGTTAAATTTGGATTTGGATTTGAAATCAATAATATTTTGTTTATTCAAGCAAACAATAATATGATGATTCCAAATAGTTGTGACTTATAAGAATTTATTATATGATGTCATAGACTACAATTTTGTTTTTGGAAGTTAAAATTTTATTAAACCAAAAAAATTACAAAAAACTACGGGCGAACCTCGAGATATATTTAAATCAAAACACAACTCACTCCAAGAAGAGCTAAACCGCAAATAGCATAACCATACAATAAATAATCATTTAATCCAAAAGGCTAAGCAACGAATATGGAACTAAGTTGGCCGAAAGGTGGCCTCCAATGAAGGTTACTCCTCCGACTCTAAATCATCACCCCGTAAGCATTCGAACATGTTGCCAGTGTGAACTCCACATTTAGATCGAGCTTCCTTAAATTCCTTTAACTTCTCATCTAATCTCTTTTTGTTGTCCGACGTGAAAGGAACGTTTTTCTCTCTTTCATTTACATTCCTATAAGAGATTGGCGGATTAAGATTTATATTTTTATCCTTAGTGTAATCAACCCGATTGACTTTAACCCAAACACTAGCACTTGCCATCTTATTTCTTTTCTTTTTGATACCAAAACATCATCCAATTTTCCTTTCGTTTTATATCCACCATTAGTTCTAGAAAAGGATTTGAGCCGAGAAGGGGGACAATAGGGACAAACAGTGATAGTATGTCCAAAAGACATGCAATTTGTGCATTTTGGAGGCATATACGGAATCTCCACTCAAATTTCAATTGGAGTCTCGTAACCAAGTTTTATTTTGAAGCTCATTGGCACTTTATATCCCGCTTGTATATGAAAACACACATGAGCATACACCAAACGACTCTTATACATATTATGTTTATCCATATACAAAGGAGTCTAGATGCAACTCGAAATAAAACTAAGTATTGAAAAAATTTACCCATGTAGGCAAGTTAGAAAATTCCTATTTTTTAAATTCCATCTCGGGGATCCATTTTTGTAATACAATAAATTTTCCGCCCAAATGTGGTCCCGAGTTCAACAAATTGACCAAGCTATTATTGTCCTTCATCTTGAAAACGTAAAATCCATTATCTAAGGATCAGACATCTATACAATTATTACCCCACATTTTTTTTGCCCAAAATTTAACATAATGGAAGGGAACTTTTTTTTGTTAAAAAATATCTGCCCGTATAGTTTTGCCATTTGCTATGGTCTAGCAGACGAATGTGAGCAAGAACTTCTATATCATCATCCTCATTTACAAGATTAGCTTGCAATTTTCGAAGCATACTAGTTTTCAAAGGAGCATCATTGGATATAGTACCTGATGTGAATTACAAGGCAGGTTCCAACATGCGAGAAAGTACCGAGTCGGGCCCCGTAACTGACGTCGTTAATAGGTGCTCCGGCATGGACTCTACTGCTTCTACCAGTGGTTGAATCCCAGCTATTGGCGCAACTTCAATGATGAGCTCTAATTGAGATTCTATCAATTGTGCACTCTATGCTATCAATTCCTCGTCTTCTTCATTCTTTGACTTCAAATTAGAAACCCTATAATCATAGGAAGTTGACCTACAATAGTCCTTGACATCCGGAGGCCACTTGACATGCCTTTTTCATGTTGCTTTTTATTTTATGGCTGATTTAAGGGCTATCGAACACGGGCCCTCAAATTCGGTTGACGACTATTGTACATGTATTTTTACCTTTTTTTTTTTCCTTTGGCATGTTATCAGGTGTCGAATGTGCATGCCCAGATAAACTGGAACGATGGCGCGTTTTTCGTGACAGATTTGCGGAGTGAAAACGGTACCTGGATTGCTGAGTAAGTAGTCACCACACTTGTACCATCTTTTCTCACCTTGATCTTGGTTAGGAATTTTACGTGATAATATGGTGATTTTTTTTTTGCAGTAACGAAGGAAAGAGGTACCGGGTGCCCCCTAACTGTCCTACTCGTTTCCGCCCGACAGACTTCATTGAGTTCGGCTCTGATAGAAAGGTGATATGTAGTTTCTTTCATGCTTTGATGCAATACAATTATTGTCCATTTTTCATTTTTTCGTTTTCAAAATTTTCAAAATAAAATGCAATGGCGTTTGTATAATCAGTTCCCTTTATATTTTTTCTTCTGAAAAAGAAATTAATTTCCAAGAAATTTAAAAGGTGAAATTGGAAAATTATTTCCATAGGTATGTCTGAAAATCGGCACCAGCTATGAACACTTTTAGGCCCTATAGTGGGTCTATTATACTTTTGTGCTCTGTATATATATATATTTTTTGATACTAGTTCAATGTGGTTCCTGAAAATTTCCAATGACTGCTCATTTTATTCAATCCAAAACTTTATTTATTTTGCAGATATCATTTCGAGTGAAGGTTATGAAGAATCCGCAGAAAATTGAAGCGAATTTGGGTACAAGTGGGATTTTGCAGGCCGTCTAGTAAACGCTCCCGTCGACTAAAATTTTAGTCGATAAATATATGAAAATTGTACAGTATTCATTGGGGGCATCATACCCACGTGTAAAATTTGTGTAATTTAGATACAAATAGTTCAGTTACACAGAAACGTGATCGTATATACACGTATACAACAGATTTGGATTCGAAACTATTGATTATTTTCCGAAGTACAGGATAGAAGGTATTGTTCATGTCCACTTTGTACTACACACACACACACACACACATATATATATATATGGACTAAAATGGGGTTATTTTTGTAATTTTGGGGCATGCATGTCCCAAAATTGTGCATCTGGTGTATCAACAAAAATTATTAGGGATATGGTGTGGCCGATTATATTTGCCATTAGCAATGATGAATATTTAAAAAAAATTATATATTGTTCGCTATTGCTAACGGCGAAAAATTGTATATTGTTCATCAATACTAATGGTAAAAATAATTTTTTTTTCATTTCGCCAATGCTAATAACGAAAAAAAAATATTTTTTTTTTAGTTCACCAATGCT
>MKEJ01037188.1:0-14114 GCA_001753735.1 Embelia ribes
TTAATTCATACAAAACCTAGCACATATTAATATTTTATATAATTATACAAAATAATTAAGTTATTACAATTATATATATATATATATATAACATATATATATAGAGAGAGAAATCTCATACTAGAGTGACGAAGAGAAATCCGAGCCGAGAAGATGAGAGCAGCTTACGAAAGCAGAGATGAGAGACAGAGAAAGTGAGAGACGGAGAGAGTGAGATGAGATACAGAGAGACATGGAGAGAGTGAGAGACGGAGAGAGTGAGATGAGAGACAGAGAGCAAGAGATGGAGGGGCTAGAGTTTTTTTTAAGATATTGGTTGTTTGCCATTGCAAATAGCGAAGTGTTAAAAAAAATAATTATTGTTCGCCATTGCTAATGGCGAAGTGTATAAAAATAATTATTATTATTTGCCATTAGCAATGACAAATTATCAAAATAAAATTATACTTTTCGCCATTAAAAATTACGAATAATAATTAAAAAATAATAATATAATTTCGCCATTGTCAATAGCAAACTATGAATTTTTTATTTTTTACCATTAATAATGACGAATTAAATACTAATAACTCATAATGAAAAAATTAAAAATTAATACAGCTATTGCATCATTTTGAAGCCCATACGCCCCAAAAAAGTAAATATTCCTAACAAAGGGAGGGAATGGGTCTGGTTTCTGGATATGGAAATGCGGAAGTGAACCGGTTCCATATTTTTCCAAATCGGTGGTATACCAGTAGTATGTCCCAAAAATTAGTCAACCCGGGATATGGAGTAATTTCCAATCTGAATCAATTGAGGAGAGGAGAGGAGAGGAGAGGAGAGGAGAGAAGGAAGAAGAAGAAGAATTATTTAATTAAATTCCGATCTGTTCATTGTTGTTGTTGTTGCAACTTGCAATCATCTGCCTGTGTCGTTGCTCTCTCTCTCTCTCTCTCTCTGTCGCTCTTGCAGTTGCAGGTATTATTTCCCTCCCCTCTCTTCTCTATATCTATAACTATATACATATATACATGCTTGTATGTTTGCTTCCTTATATAGGCCTCATATCACCGTTTGCCAAACAAATCAAAAACAAATACTACTAGCATTCTGTGTACAACATTTTCATATAATAATAATAATAATAATAATAATAATAATAATAATAATATTGATCTCGACTCACTGAATCTTATTCTGATAGGGCTGATTTGAAATGAATATTCTCTTCTTTTTTTTATTCCTTCAAATAGTATCTGATTCATGTCATTGATTTATAAATTTATTACTGCTTTAGGCTCACATGCATACATACTACATGATACAGGCTGTTTCACTGGATTAAAATTACCAAAAGACCTATGTCAAAATATAGAAAATCAAGTTCTTTTGCGATATGTTGCAACTCTTACAATTCATTAACAGGAACCAGTAAAAGTCATTAAAAAAGGTTGAAGAAGATTCAAATTGACCCTTTGGAAAGTACATATTTTTATATAATACATTGCTTCTTAGCTCTACTCAAATGGAACTGAGTATTGATCAAGCATATGTGGATACGGAAGTGTGGAAAACTAGGAAATATAAGATCATTAATGAAGAGATTTGTGCACAAATTGGACTGGCTTCAACTGAAGATAACAAGAGAGAGAATCGATTTAGGTGGTTTGAGCATTTAATATGTAAAATGTGATTACACCAGTTAGAAAGAGCAAGAATATCAACGTGGGAAAAGAAATGAAAAATAGGGGTACATGCCTAAAAACGTGGATGCAAGTGAAACAAAAAAGACGTGCATTGGAAAAATAGATAAGCAAGTGGCCTTGGATATTAACAAGTGGCGTAGGAAAATTCACATCAAAGATCCAACATGCTATCTTATCTTGGTTCCATTTAGCCACTCAAATTCTTGGAATTAATGCTTTACTTATCATTTGTTGTTTTTGGTTGGTGCTGTTCGATATTCATCACTTCGACTGAGAAGCTTTTCTCCTCTTTGGCATACTCATTTCTCCATTCTCCAAGCTTGACTGATCTCATTACCAAGCGTCTACCAGCTGGCAATGATTTTTAGTTTAATCATTATGGCTTATCACATGTAAGTTAAAATGCTTCTGTGAGGATAGTTGAATGATTCACCTGGCATGGCAACTCGACCATTGTTCATAATTTTCTTTTGGGTACACAGTAGTTTAGGATGAGTTGAGGCTAACACAGTTCAAGGACATGGCAAGCCACAAGCCTCCATGAGGGGCTTACAGTGGTACTTATTGATTGCCAAAGGGGACAGCTGGCACCGGGAGTCGAACCTAGCCATTTCCTGCTAAGTGTTCGATCCTTACCAACTCAACCAATCCCCATGCACCCATTGTTCATAAGTTGATAGCTTAAATTGCCTCTCTGGCTGGGTAGCGAGTCACTTTTTATTTCTTTATCTTAAATGTAGCAAATGTATCTATCCTTCAACTTGACTGTAGTGATAGTTTATATTTTGCAGGATTCTTGATCTGTGTTGAAATGATTGTTTGGAACAAGAGCTTTGACTATGATATTCTTAGCTTACCGCTAAATTGACCTTATCAGCAATGCAATTAGTAGTATCAAGTGAAAGGCGAACAGGAGATAGCTCAGAGACGGAGCCGATCTTGCATCAGTCTGACATTGTGGAAAAATCTGAAGAATCTTCATCTTCGTTTGAAATAAGAATTGAAGAAAGAGATTGTACTGTCCTTTCTGGTGGTGCCCATTGTAGTGATGATGTTGACGAAAACTGCAATCTGGTCAATGCAGACCAACCTCAGTGCCGTATATGTCTGGACATAGGAGGTCTGCAACCCATCCAGTTTAGTCTTCTTAGTATTTGTAAATTTCATTCAATGCTGGTTAAACATCTTATTAATAACACATGCTCTGAGAAAAGAGGGAAAAGTAGACACGTTATAACTCACGTCTTTTATTTGCATTTCCAAATTTGGATCTACTCTGCGCCGGGTCATTAATTATTGTGTAAATTGTTTTTAGTACTCCATGATGTTGAACTCTGTGGTTTGTTCATAGGGGAAGACTTGATTGCACCATGTCATTGCAAAGGCACTCAGAAATTTGTCCATAGATCATGTCTTGATAACTGGAGGTCAACAAAGGTAAATGATTGTTTCTGATTGTTCCAGGTCATACTTGATTACCAGGTCATCAGTTGATACAATGGATTGCTCCAGGAGACCCCGCTGGGTTTTTAAACTTGTAATTAATACCTTTTAATATTTCAGGAGGGGTTTGCTTTTGCTCACTGTACAGAGTGCAGGGCAGTATTCGTTTTGCGTGCAAATGTTCCTCCTGATCGCTGGTGGTTGAGATTGAAGTTTCAATTTCTTGTTGCAAGGGACCACGCTTTTATTTTTGTTATTGTTCAGTTGGTATGTGTGTCAATTCTTATGAAGCTCTATTAGTTTTCTTATCATGCCATGCGTATATATGCATTGTTTATGATCCACTTTTGGTACATAGCCTATTAGTTCATTACATCTTTGTTGTAGAATAATACAATTTTAGCATAATATCAGTCCCATTCCTTTCTTGAGTAATTAATTTTTTTTGGCTCCACTCTTGTTTTGATAATGTTGGGACGAAGATAGTAGGGTAGTGTCAGGGAGGTTTGTAGCATTCTGATTAATGTTTTCGTTGTTCAGTGGGTTTCTTTTCCCCCCTTTTATTCCATAAGTATTAGCAATTACATTACAATGGTCAAGGGCTACCATCAATGCTTAGCAATCTAAAATTTTCTCCTTCAACAGATTGTAGCATTTTTAGGTGTGCTGGTTTACAAATTCTATGGAGAGGAACTAAGAGAGATGTTTGGTTATGAGGAGCACCCTTATGGATTCTACACGATGGCTGGTAAGTTATACATCAACTTTGGTGAGCATATGCTGTGGTGCTTAACTTTTTCCTTACTACAAGGTTTATTAATTTAATTCATAGTATTTGTTATAATGCTGGGAGTTTTATCTTAGCCCCTTTCTTTGTTTGTGTGGTTGCTTGTTTTGTTGTTTTAACAATGTTTTTGTGTAATTGTAAAAAAAACAACAAATTTTTTTCTCTGTAACCTAGGTAACATTCTTTTTACTTTTGCAGTGTTAGCAATTATTTTAGTGGGGTTGCTGTATGGCTTCTTTATAGCAATAATCTGTGGCCAAAGGATCAATGAGCGCCACTACCATGTTCTGGCAAAACAAGAACTGACAAAGGTTCGTTGCCTTAGCTTTGGGTCCAAAACTGTAGATTATAAACATAGAAACTGGGATTTCAAGTGAAAACTTAATGAGATTCCCCAACGCACTCAAAAATTCAAAAGTTTTAACTACTCATTTGTGCGTAGTTACTAGTTATTTTGGTTTTTCCAACTCTATTTGGTCTTCTGTTAAGTCTTAAACCTAGTGTAGTTCCACATTGACTCTTTTTTGGTGATAACCTATTTGATAATCTATAGGAGTATGTGGTAGAAGACCGTGAAATTAGTAAGGACGTCCCTGAACTTGAATCCAGCCATGTAACGGAGCTAAGAATGTTGGGCCTATATTAAATATCACAAAAATGTTGGTCAGTGCTCATCCTCGCATTCTTCTTCTTGGTTTTTCCACCTAGCTTCCTTCCTGTTGTGTTCTCTGATCCAATAAAAAATTGCATGGTCAGAATGAAGATAGTTGAAATTGTTGTTCCGAGGTCATGAAAGGCCCAGCGATGGCACAATGCTGATTTTCAGATTGGAGAAACATGATGATGATCATGCCAGGCAAGCCTTTTGCTGCCTTTAGCCAATCTGCCAAGAATTAGCTGTTCTTATGGGACCTTTGCGGATATATATATATATTTTTTTTAATGTAGCAGATGGATGTTGATTCTTTGTTTTGTGGTGACAGAGAAAGTATAATTGTATGTTCAATTTTACCACAATATATGTTGCTATAATTAAACTAGGGGAGCAGGCAGTTGGTTCCGAGGGATTCATTGCAATATATGTTTGTATGGCTGAAATTAATTGTTTCCACTGCAAGAGGTTGTATAATGAAATAACATGATTTTTCAAGTTGTAAAACTCTATGCTTTGGTTGGAGGATGACCACACTTGTGCTTTTTTTCTTTCCATTTTTGGCATCCCCAAAATTATGGGATTCCTTGGAAGTGAAATGAAAAGAAAGGAAATTCTCTCGTCTCGATAAATTAATAATTAAAACCAATAAAATTTAATAAAAGGTGTTTTTAATATGTTGGTTTATTTATTTTATTTTAAATATGAGAATTGTGAATAGTAATTTTTTCATTGGAGTTCTAAAAAGCTTTTTGTATTTAGAAAGGGAAGATGAGAAGTTGCTATGTAGGGTTGAGAAGCAGTTGTTGTGCAGTTTACAGCTATTGGATGCACGTCTAATGATTGCGATTTAGTACTGAGAAGTAGGTGATGCTGCGCAGTTTTCAGTCGTTTGGTACATATCCAACGATTGCGATTTAATATCTAAAAAATTAATAAATAATTTTTAATATTAAATCGCAATCATTAAATGTGCATCCAACGATCATATACTCCATAACAGTGGCTGTTTCTCAACCCTGGGCAGCAGCTTCCCAGCTCCCTTTAGAAAGACTAATGCCAAAGATTTTTGTCCCCATTTTTTCAGCCCTCTTTCTATTTTAATATGTTTCTATTTTTTTTAAAAAAAAATCGAACAATGCTTTTTCAATAACAAAATGTACTTTCAACAAATCATCTACTAAAAATGAAATTTTTTTTCTTACCAAAACTCTAAATCTTGGTTAACATTAGAAAAAATATAATTTTCATATTTTATTGTAATATAAATGATTACTCTTGTAATTTTTAACAAATTTTACAAGAAAACTGATATGATCAATTTAAAAAATGAAAATTTCTTAATTATTTTTAAAGAAATATAAATAAAGAAAATAAAGCTTCCTACATTCACGATAGGAACGCATGAGGAAAAATTGACAAAATTTCTGACCCTTGCTAAAGAGTATCCACATAAGTATTTTTTATTTAATTTCTAAATACTTTTCTAAAAATTCATTTTTAGACAGTGAAATTTAAAATTTTAATAAGAAAGGTTATTGTGAATGCTCTTATCCTACTAAAAATTTTTATTGTATGTTCTAAAAATTTTCTGATAAAATAATTAATATGACTAAAATTAACTTTTATACATAATTAATTTGATAATATATAAATATAAAAATTTAAAAAAATAATTTTTCAAATATATTGGCGTGTATTTTATATATTGGCAAAAAAAAATATTTTTAATAAAAAAAAATAGTAATATTCTCATTTGGAAAAGTCATTATTATATTTCTAAAAATAAAAAGACTGAATTTCTTCCAATTTTTAAAATTTTTCTTGGTTATTTGAGAAACAAAAATTGCTGACTGCTATGAACGTTGTAACATTGGGATAGGGGAAGAATATTCATCCTCTTGTTTTTACCACTCCGTCCCGAGAAAATTGAGCAAATGACTAGACAAACATATGAAATCGAACAAATGGTCTCCATTTAATAATATTTGTAAAATATAACATTTTTGACATTTTTACCTTTTGGAGCCTAAAAATTGAAACAAAACATTCTTGTATCTTTCTCTACACTCGCACAACTCTCTCTCTGGTGCACCATGCTCTCTCTCTCCTAGCCATCGGTTTTTCTCTATCTTTCGATATCCTCTCTCACCGGTGTCTCTATCTCTCGAATGATCTCTCTCTTACACGATGTCTCTCTCTTATAGTGTAGGTCTCTCTCTTTGAAATTGGGTTTCAATTTTGGAAATATATTTGTGGTAAATAGGGTTTAAATTTTGGGCTGTTGTGTTTATCTATTTCTTAACATTTAGGGTGTTCGATATCTTTCGTATCTATTTCTTAACATTTTATGTATGTTTCTTAACCCTCCATTTCTTAAATTTTTATAGTGTTACTGTATTGAACTATTTCTTATTAGCTTTGAAATATATTTGTGATAAAATATGGTTGCAATTTTGGAACTGAAATTAGAGGAAAATATAATTATGATAAATAAGGTTTCAAATTTGGATTGCATTTATTATCAAATTGATATTCTTACAATTATTTAGGGTTTCAATTTTGTAACTCTGTTTTCTTAACTTGAAAATATATTTATGGTATTAAGGTTTAAAATTGTTACTTTATGAATAGTTTCTTATATTGATTGTTTCTTAGCAATTTCTTGACTATTTTTTTGTTTCTTGATTATTTCTTAGCAGTTTGTTAACTGTTTCTTAGGTTTCTTGACTATTTCTTAGCAAATTCTTCATTGTTTTTCAGCTTATTAACTATTTTTTAACAGTTTCTTTACTATTTCTTAGTTTATTGGCCGTTTCTTAGCAGTTTGTTTCTTGACTGACTATTTCTTAACAGTTTATTGATTATTTTCTTAGCAGTTTCTTTACTATTTATTTAGAGTTTCTTCACTGTTTCTTTATTATTTCTTAGGTATTTCTTTATTATTTCTTAAGAGTTTCTTCATTGTTTCTTAACAGTTTCTTAATTCCTCCAGTGTTTTTCTTTACTTTTATTAACAGTTTTTCTTTACTAATTCATTTAAAATTTCTGCATTGTTTTGTTTTCTCTATATTATCAGGATGGCCTCAAAGAAGCTGATTATCCATTCCTCATATTATTTTGAAGGCAACGTGCCCTAGAAGGTGGGTGTTTTACACATCAAGAAGAAATTAGAGAAATTGGGTTTGACAGAGATGATTAATGATACCCAATTTAGGTATATCCTAAATGCACCTAAAGTAAGGTTTTTAGGGAATATAGTGAGTGACATTATGATTATGAAAACTGTCAATCAAATCCCTGATGTTGTTCACTTCTTAATTAATGATAAAGAAGTGAGTTTTAGTATTGAAGACTTTACCTTAATCACAGAGTTAAACTTTGAAAAGTTCCATGATAAGATTTTTGTGAGTGATTGGTCATTACCCATTCTGAGAGGCATTGGCCTAATAAAGTTGAAAAACCAAAGGAAGATTTTATTAAAAGAATTAGATGCTGCATTTAATAGTTGCAGTGATAAGAAAGATGGATGGAAGTTGGGTCTGTGTTGCTTAATTTGCAATTATTTTTATAGATATGAAAATGCTCATCCATTGGATAACAAACTTTTTAATCTAATTGAGAATATGGTTGCCTTTCTTGCCTATCTCTAGGGTAAGGTTGTATGGAAAGCTACTCTGAAAGGATTAAACAAGAATCTCAGGCATTACCAGCATAGGGTGAATAAGGACGTTAAGAAGCAAGGGTACACCATCTATGGGTTTCCTATTGCTTGTCAGGTATGGACATATGAGGTGATTACCTCATTTGTGCCTGAATTTCCAACTAAGGTGCAAATACAGAGCCAATAGCCTATTTGTCCAAGAATACTGATTTATATCTCAAATAGTATTCCAAGTTCGAAGGTCGTTCAGAAACAAATCAAGCAAGATAATGTAAGTAATAACTACATTTCATTGTGATAAACTAATATCTTAACAATATGAATGAATGTAATTTTGGTTTCAAATTTTGTTGCACGTGCTAAATGAAATCAAAGCAATTGATGAAGAGGAGGTTTTTTTGAAAAAATGGGATTTTGAAGATTTTGTGGGGAACTCCTTCACAAGTTGGGATTTAAATGTATGACATATTGTTTCTTACTATTCCTCAAAATTTGTCTATTATTTCTTAATTGTTTTTCAACTTTTGAAAAGTGTTAAGAAATAAAAAATATTTTTGACTGTTTCTTAGCATTTTTTTTAATGTTTCTTAGGTTTCATGACTGTTTCTTAACAATTTCCTGGCTAATTCTTAGTTTCTATTTCTTAGCAGTTTGTTGATTGATTTATTAAGTATTTCCTAGCAGTTTCTTAACTGTTTTTTAGTTTATTGACTGTTTGTTAGCAGTTTCCTGACTATTTTTTTATACCTTTTCTTAGTTTTTTTTTTATATTTCTTAGCATTTTTTTTGCTGCTTCTTAGTTTCTTCGCTATTTCTCAGCGGTTTCTTGACTGTTTCTTAAGTTTCTTGACTGTTTCTTAGCAGTTTCTTGACTGTTTTTCAACTTTTTCTTACTTTCTTGAAAATTATTTTCTGAACTCTTAACTTCAACAATAACCTCACTCTGTACTATTGTGTTTCTTAACTATTCTTTGCAAGTAAGTAGTATGAGGTTAAGCAAGATAAGATTGAGGTTATTGCTGAAGCAGAAGAAGAAGGTAAAGCTGAAGAAGAAGAAGAAGAAGAAGAAGAAGAAGAAGAAGAAGAAGAAGAAGAGGGTAAATATGCTGAAGATGAAGAGAAAAAGTTGGGACAATTTCAGAAATGGTTGAGGAAGAAAATACATCCTGAAGAGAAAGCCAGTCCTGCCAATATTGGCTTTAGCTCACCAGCCTCTGCTACCAAGGAAATGCATGCAGCACACATCATTATCCCCTCTCTTCCTGTTGCCAAGCAAAGCCATCAATTGAAAATTTGGCAAAGGATGTTGCTCAAATGAAGAAAGTAATAAAGAAATGAAGAAAGAAATAAAGGCTAACTATGTTGAAGTCATGCAGAGGCTTGATGCATTCCGGCATGACATCTTATCAAAATTTGAGCAATTATTAGCCAACAAGTCTGTTGGGAGGAAGATAAATTTCTAGACAGAGGATGATAGGGTAGGTGATAGGAGGATAGAAGATATAAGAGGTGATGATTTAAGTAATAATGCAATATATATTTAATATTTGTTCAATATTTATTCACTGATTCTTGACTATTTCTTACCTGTTGTGCTATTGTAGGGGTCACCTTTTAGATAAGAAAACATTGAAGATCCAAAGAGAGAGCAAAATGTAAGTTTTCTATAGCGTTTTTTTAATTTTTGTAAATGTTTCTGAACTGTTTCTTAAGTTTTTTATTTCAATTTCTTAAGTTTTATACAATAATTCGTAAGTTTTATATAATGTTTCGTAACCATTTTTGAACTGTTTCTTAAGTTAATAATGTTATACCAGTTTCTTAAGTTTTATATAATTCTTCGTAACCATTTCTGAATTGTTTCTTAAGTCAACAATATTATGTTATACATGATGCAAATATTTATACGATATTATAGGCAAAAGAGAATATTAATGAAGAGATGTTTGATGATGATTATTGCCCTTTTTACTCCCTAGGATGTCAATGCATTGACCCAATTGGTGGCATATTTGATTTAGAATCAATAGTGATTGGATGATTTACATTATAATTTAGGTGCCACAAATATTTCCTCCTGTGTAAAAATGGTTATTTTTTCATGTTTTTTACAGATACCTGCAAAAGAAAGTGACAATGCTGGTACAAGACATCATCTTCAAATAATAAGTGACAATACTGGTACAAGACATCATCTTCAAATAATACCCTACAAAATAAAATCCAAGAAAAGAGCTAAGAGAACAACTGAATATATTAGCAGTGTAAGATTTAATATTTTCTAACTATTTCTTAGTTGTTTTCTTCTCTATTTCCTACTATTTTAGATTTTTTTTGTTTAGAAATTTTGCCTTATTTCTTTTGTGTTTCTGAAGCTGTTTCTTAAATTTTTCTTAAGCATTTGGTAGTTTAAACATTCGCAATGTTTCGTTTGTGTTCCTGAAGCTGTTTCTTAAATGTTTATTAAAGATTTGGTAGTTAAAAAATTATGCATTGTTTCTTTAGAAATTCTGAAGTTGTTTCTCAAATGTTTCTTAAGTTTTTCTAAACTCTTTCATGGTTATTTCTTAAGGTTCGTGAAGATATTTGGCCTTGAACAGGAAGGTGATGATGGACCAAGTAGTCCTGAACTGACACCATTGAAGAGACTCGATGGTTCTATCATAGATTTAGAAGCATTTGATAGAAAGATTGACCAAATGCATAGGATAATGGTCCCATGACTGAACCAAACTAATTTACAACTAACACAATACAATAGGCTTGAAATAAAATTGAGTGATAAAGACTTTGTTAGTCCACTCACCTTGGCTGTTAGTCCACATGCACTTACACCCTATTCTTTCCACACCCTAAAAAATGGTGAAAAATCTGTGGCAGTGTTGAGCCCATCCAAGTTTGATGATACAATGTTTAGCAGAAGAGGTAAAGAGAGATAGAAAAAAGCTAGGTTACCTGGATGATTATTTGAACCCCACTTCATCTGAACTTGTTGCTCAGGAACATTCTTCTCAAAAATGCATTAACCCTATCGATGTCAATCCCCTAGAGGAGTTTAATATGGGGCGGTATGAGCAGTTGGTGAAGTAAGTAGGAGATGATAATGAAAATGGTAAGAAGGAAAAGAATAAGAAGAAGGTAATTGGATTTGAAACTGATGATAATATCTTTCTTGTAGAATAACTTGAGCTTGCTGATCACACTTGAAATGTAGTTTAAGGATATTGTAAGCAGTCACAAAATATTTGTATTTTTTTCTTAACTGTCAGTTGACTTAAAATATCTTTCTTTTTTAAGTCTTTCTGCAAAGTTTCTTACCATTTTCTTAGCTCTTTCTTAATTGGTTCTTTACTCTTTTTTCATTTCTTTCTTAACTGTCTCTTGACTCATAATATCTTTCTTTCTTAAATCTTTCTGTAGAGTTTCTTAATATTTTCTTAACTCTTTCTTAATCGATTCTTTACTCTCTCTTCATTCATTTCTTAACTATCTATAGAGTTTCTTAACTTTTTTTTAACTGTTTCTTTATTCTTTCTTCATTTTTTTCTTAACTGTCTCTTGTCTCAGAATATCTTTTTTTCTTAAGTCTTTCTGCAGAATTTCTTAACATTTTCTTAACTCTTTCTAAATTATTCCCAACTCAAAATGTGTAACTGTTTCTTGTAAATGTTTCTTAATTGCTATTTATTTGCTATTTTTGTACTGTGTTTTTTCATTATTTCTGTAACATATAGATGCAGCCTTTGCCCTAATTAGATAAAGAGTTCAGAACTATCCAAAGACATATTTGAAAATGGTAGATCTTTCACCATAATAGATTGTCTGTTTACATCCATTTTTGTGGCTCAGCATACGAGGTTCAAAAAGAATAAGTCTGGGTTCAGGTTTACTAGCCAGTTCATTCATTATTACCATGGGAATAATAACAATGGACTCATACTGCCGTTTGAAGATGTGGATGATGTTTACTTCCAGTTGAACATAACAAACATACATTGGGTTCTGGTTGTATTTCATGTGAGGAAGTGGAATATTAGGGCGTATGACTGTGATCACAAAGTTGTGAAAGATAAGAAGTTGCAAAGGTTTATAAATCCCTTTGCTGAAATGATACCTTATCTTTTGCAACAAGAAATGTCTGCTGAAAAGAGAGTCACCCTCTTCCCTCAATTTACCCTTATTCTAGTAGATTGAGAAATGGTATCATATGAAATAATTCCAGACACCAATCAATCGGGTTAGCTATTCCGTAGCTATTCTTTACTGTTTCTTAACATTTTCTTAATTATTTCTTAATCTTTTTTTTACTCTTTCTTCATTTATTTTTTAACTTTCTGTAATGTTTCTAAACTCTTTCTTAACTGTTTCTTTACTCTTCCTTCATTTATTTCTGAACGTTTTGCAGAGTTTATGAACTCTTTCTTAACTGTTTCTTTACTCTTTTTTCATTTCTTTCTTAACTTTCTGCAGTTTCTTAAGTATTCTTAACTGTTTCTTTAGCTACTTCTTAAGTATTTATGTCTGAACCTGCAGGTGGAGATTGCGGGATGTTTTTGATCATGTACTTGTAGCACCTCATAGCCAGGCTAGGAGTCAAAAGTGTTAATGACAAGCATATTCCGTTTTGGAGGAAAAAATGGAATGTGAGATTATTCTTCAATTTTATAAAACCATAGGCTTGTTTAAGGTATCCAGAAGATCATGTTAAATATTTATTAATTCATTTGTATCTGCTTTGTAAGTTCTTTCCTAACTAACTATTTATATTTCTTAATGAAAGTTTCTTAGTTATTTCATAATAGTTTCGTAATTGTTTCGTAAATTTTTTTGAACTTGCAGATGGGGATTGTTCTTCAATATTATAGAATATCTTATAGAACAATGTTAGTTGGATATATTATGTTAGTTGGACAATATACTTTATTCTTTTATGTATTTATGTAAATGTAAAGTGCTATGTAACCTTTGCTGAAATGAGAGTCACCATCTCTTCCCTTAATGTAACCTTGCTCAGATTGGGAAAGGGTGTCAAATGAAATAAAATAATTCCAGAAGCCAATTAATCAGGCTAGTTATTTCTTAGCTTTTTCTTAATTTTTTTTGCAATGTTTTTTAAGTTTATTTCATAATTGTTTTGTAACCATTTCGTAATTGTATCGGAACTTAAGTATTTCTTTCTGAACTTGCAGGTGGGGATTGTTTTTCAATCTTCTATTGAACAATGTAGTTTAAAGTGCTTAATAAATGTTTCTTAGCTATTTTGTAATTATTTCTGCAATTTTGTTTAAGTTTATTTCGTAACTGTTTCTTAAGTATTTCTTTCTGAACTTGCAGGTGGGGATTGTTCTTTAATCTTATATAGAACAATACAGTTTAAAGTGCTTATTAAATGTTTCTTAGCATTTCTTAATTCTTTCTGCAATGTTGTTTAAGTTTATTTCGTAATTGTTTCGTAATCGTTTCATTCTGAACTTGCAAGTGGGGATTGTTCTTCAATCTGATATAGAATAATGTAGTTTGAAATGCTTAATACATGTTTCTTAGTTATTTCGTAATTATCTCTATTACGACCCCAATTTTTTTTTAGCCTAATTTTTTTTTTAATATGATATTTCATTTTTGTTTATTGTTCATATATGGCCACATTTTCATATCGGATTCATAGGACTCATCTCGGTTGTGATTCAAATTCGTTTGATTCGTCGTTGCTGTCATTTATCTTCGTTCGCATTTCTTATGCATAGTGCATTCATCGCCGCTATGTGTATCATTCATTATCTATCTTGTTCTTGAGGTTATTACTTGTTGTCATGATACAAATTCATAGTTGCTTGCATGCCTATCGGAGTAATATGGTTCCATTCATGGAGTTTGGGTTGA
>MKEJ01037194.1:0-10758 GCA_001753735.1 Embelia ribes
TATTCACAAAGTTTTGATGATTCTAGGATTAACGGGTATGAACAACCCGAAGAGAAAGAAGCTAACACCTATGTCAAAATGACGAGGACGAGACGAGGATTCCGAATTCACGATTAGTTTACTTTGCGGCCAACTCCTCCTCTCAGATTGGATGATTCTTGTGAGATGGTGTTTTCTCCTCTTCTCTCTTATTCTCCCTTTATTTTCACGTATGAATGCAAGTTTGGGTAAAGAGAAAAAGGAGTTGGTTAACTACCCCTTTCAATTATAATCTTAATCCCTCTATTTTACAGGTTATAACAATTTTATTCCCTTTTTTATTTACAGGTTCTTACAAAAAAAGATAGCCTGCCAATTTGCCAACTCATCAATATTTCATGTCTACTCACAAACGTCCGTCCACACACGACCATCCATGTGCAACAGATGTGCTACAATCCACCCATGTTAAAGGACATGCCTCAATGCATTACTTTCCACTTTCAACTGGGTGTTGGCTTTGATAACAGAAATAATGACCTGTGAATCTAAATAGTACAATATTATCCATTTTTAGAAATATTATACGTCTAGTGGTGAAACTTCCCATTAAGATCACCTATTTTGGGAAACATTCTCTCAACTGCAAATGTACAAAACCATTATTAACAGGCACATGGGCGGATGACAAAATTTATCTAAGGGGGGCAAATTTCTCACAGAGTTACATAAAGCCCATTTGTTTAAAAAATTATAATAAAATTTATCAGCTAATTAAATATTTTTTAACACAACCAAAATTTTTGGGTATTTTGCCTTACTATTCAAAAATAATTTATGATTTTAAAAGTATGAGAGTAAAAATAGTTGGTCATACTTTTTTTAACAAAAATTATTTCTGTAAGGTTTAAATTAAACTTCTATTTAAATACACTAGAAAAAGAAAAAAAAGATGGAAATGTAACTAGATAGGTATATTGTATTAAAATTGAAACTTATTATAGAAATTTAATTTGTCCTTTATACTATGAGAATTTAGAATAAATTTCTATCATAATAAAATAAAGCATTTTTATAAAGATCTTGCTATACATTCTATTGGGTTTGAAGAGAAGCTTATTATAAAGTCAAATTTACAATACCATTAGCAAATGATAGAAAAGAAGGGGGGGAAATGACACATTAACATATATACAAGCAAGATTTACATTATATTCTCGCTTCTTAATATATGCATACATACATACGTGCATACATACATACATACATACACACACACACACACACACACACATATATATATAATTATTGTCCCAAACCAAGGGGGTTAATTGCTCATCTCCCCTCTATGGAAACCCGCCCCTAAGCCGGTAGTTTATAACAAATCCCATTAGTATATAACCAAATAAGTGGTTGCATACCTTAAGTTTCTAACAAACCTTCTTTTGTCCAGCAATCTCCTTAAATTCATTCTATATTAGTGAACTAACACTTTCACTCTACAACTAAACAACATTGAAATAATCAAAGAAACAAACGGTTACAAAAATAAAGTGTAGCGTGATAATGTCTTTCCACATGATCATGTGCAGTGCTCTAACTCTATAAGCCCCGCACCTTATCGGAACTAGCAATTTTTTACGACAACCCTTCATCATATAATCCTTTGGCTTTGCTATCTTAGCCATATTATCATCAAAATGTTCTCCCTTTGGTTCTTCATCCTTACTCACAGTGGCATCAATATATTTTACTCTAGTTCTGCTCCCTCCTCCTTACCCACATTGGCATCAATACATTCTCCCTCATCTTTAACCATGTTGGCATCACAGTTTTTAGACTCATTATATAAATGGCCATGTGTTTGCTCCTTCTCTTTCTTAATCTTCTTAATATTCCCCCGCTCAGCTTTGGTATCCCATAATTCCTCGTGTTATTATGACAACCCAAATTCCGAAAATGACCCAAAGTGTCATGCTATTAAGCAGCGTGTAAACTCAAGTAACAAATAAACTAAACAAGTCAAAGATCGACGAAATATTCAAAATTATAGAGCTCGCTAATTATTCAAAATTAAACAAGTTTGAGATGACACAATCATTGTTCAGGCTCAAACACGACCACTTTTAATGGACATGATAACTGAAATAAAATAGAGGAATAATAAGCTGAAATAAAATATAGATCTAGTTAAGGCGAGTTTCATCACGTCTACTAGCACATCCTAATTTCATGGATTCACTGGTGATTTTTCCTGTAAAGTTTGGTGCGGACTTAAATTCATGTACATTTAAGAAAAGGGTAATTTACATTTTACCCTCACGAGGTATCTCATAATTTCAATTTACCCCCAAAGGTTCCTGAAATTTCAATCAACCACCTTGAGGTTTCATATTCAATAGCAGTCAACCCCATTTTATCAACTCATTAGACCATAAATTTTAGGGTAAATTACACTTTGCCCCACAAGGTTTATGATAATTTCATAATACCTCCTAAGGTATCTGAAATTATACTTTTACCCCACGAGGTATATATATCATTGCACTTTACCCTAACGTTCTAAGGGACAAAGTGAAAATTAGCTTAAGGCTAAAAGTTATTCCTTAAATTACTGAATTACCCTTTCCATAGCACATGTTCTCTAATTTTTTAATTTTTTTAAAAATAGATTGTATAATCACGTATATAAAAAAATATTTTCCTTAAAATGTGATAATATTTCTCTAATTTCACAATTATTAGCTTCAAAATTAATAAAATAAGATTTTAGAATGAAGGGTAGAATGATCTTTTTCAATGCAAGACAAACTTATAATTTGACTAGGGGCAACCTGTAATTTCAGATACCTCAGGGGGTATTCCGAAATATTTAGAAGCCTCATAGGGGCAAAGTGTAATTTACCCTAAATTTAAATATCGCGAAAATACCCTTACTATTAAAAAGCAAAAGAAAAAGAAATTTTAGTCTTCTCTTCCACTTGACGTTGCCCCTAAAAATACGTAGTCACCCAAGAAAAACCATCACCACAACTTTATCAATATGTTTTAAAGAAAATTTTTGTAGTGATTTTTCCAAAAAAAAAAGAACAAAGAAAGAAAATTTTAATTTCTAAGTAATAAGGTTTGGGTCCCTAAGTATTAGCTGTATATAAAATAATCAAGAGTTATAAAACAAATCCAATTTACAAAAAGCAAATGCAACTCTTTTGCATAGATAAAATCAAAATCTCTTATGAATAATGGATATAATAATTGATTTTATACAAATTATTGGGAATTTGGGAGCTCTATGGCTGGAAAGAGTATGATGACAAAAGGGATTTTCCACCGCATCTTCCAACACCATAGCCGCCCACTACCACATGCTATCACCACAGTAGGAATCACAGGCAGACCTCAAAGCAACCCTAAATCAAAATTAGACCAAATCACTTACCAAATGCAAACATAAGGCAACCACAAATTCAGCTAGTTCCCAACTGTTACAGATAATCCTAAAAAAAATCCAAATTGAGGGATTTTGGATTAAAATTAGACACACTTCAACCAATCCGGGTTGGAGAACATTGACAATGAATCTCTATTGATATCGAGAGGAAGAAATATGATATAGAAAAATTAAGACTCACATTTCAATAAATTGTCATTCTTTAATTTATGGCAAATTAAAATAAAATGAATAAAACAAACTTTGTACACTTGTATGGATTTGGCTTCATATTTCTCTCCTTTCTCTATCTAGAGCAGATATACGGATGAACAGCTCTTTTGTTTTTGTTTCTTTCATTTTATTATTTATTATGTTTAGGTAAGTGTATGGAGGTAATTACACAAAGTTCACGAGTAAAGTGCAACTTTATAAACTTTTGTGGGTAAAGTGAAATTATGAGATACCTCATGGCGGTAAAATATAATTTATCCCCTGAGAAAAATATTTGAAGTACATGAACAAGCAAATATGAATATTACTTATCGTATCTGTCGTGCCCCGAGTTCTATAAAATTCGGAGACGTGAGTTTAAATAACAGAAAAAGAAAAGAAAGAAAAAAAAAATTAAAGGAAGAACAAAAAAGAAATGAAACAAAAATAATGCTACAACATCTACGCCATCCTCGCCTTATATACAACACAATTGCTTCAATAAAGCGCTATTTCGCATTAATAAACTTATCGCTGGAGCACTCCACATCAATATTATCAACAACTACAAATTTCAATAAAAAGACCAACACCAACAATAAAAATAATTTACATAAGCAACAACTATATAATCAAAGTAAACAATCAGTTTACTTACACCACTTCAAGCTAAGTAATTGAAAAAAATAAAAAAGAAAAGTACATATATGTTCAGCGCCCAAGTATAAAATACACATTGTAAGTCTACGCCATTGCCAATCCACTATTACAACAACAGAATATAACTAGTATGAACATTTGAGTAGACTAGGGATGCTCTATGCCCACTTCCTCATCTGCAAATAGATTTAAGAAAGAGATACATAGAAGAATATATGGTTAGACGATCATCCCCATAATAAAAATGAAACTACGCAATATATATGACATGAATGAGCATGCTTCAACAATAAGATATGTAAATAATGCTCATGAATGCTACAATGAGCTATGAATGCAACACTCATCACAACGTATGAACACAACCCATAAACTACGCTCTAGCACTTCACCATCGTACTACATCTATAACTTAAGCTATAAAGTTAGGACTAGTATCTTTTTGCATTTTATAAAGGTGGGCTACTCCACATGCCCTTACTATGACCCACCACTTGTAATGTGACGCGATCATAGCCCAACTTATGTGCTACTAATACTGAGTTATCGGGTCACACATTGGGTAAGTTTTCCAGCTTTCACAGTAAGGCTGTAAACGTTATTACTTAATTCTCCGTATTTTATAAAGTTTGATATATTGACCCAAAAAGGAAGGCAAATAGAGTCAATTCTACACAATACATGCTTTATATGATAATAAAGAGTTCTTCGCAATATAAACCTCACTTTCACTTATCAATGCCTTAAAAACCATGTTTTTATATATGCATTCATGCCATGCCTATACATGTGATGGATATACCATGCTATCCGCATGATAATTATACTACTCAAACTAATAAAACAACTAATCATGTTAGAAATGCTTCATACAACTACGCCAATCAAAGATGCACCCCAAGACATGTCACACACGTCAATATACGCCTGAAATCTCAAGTTTATAGTGAAATTCATAGCTACCGTGGCACAAAAGCACTACAATAATCTCCCAAATGAGTATGCCAAAACCCCTCTAAATCTCTCCCACTTGAACCCTTGGTTTGATCTTGCCACGCACTTCGGATCGGAACAAGTCTATACGCAAATAGGATCTACATAAGACAAAAACGATGATATGCTACTTTATTTTGATCAAACCAATAGGCAAGAAAAATGAGGAATGAGAAATGAATGAGAGAAGAAGTAAAACTTATGACAAATCGAAGCCCCTGTAATACAGAATAAAATATGTGATTTTTATCTCCAAACAATAGCTTGAGCTAGATGAATCAAAAGGGAGAAGATCGAAGTTAAGAAATTACCACTAGATACTCTCTCTCTATAGATTTTCATACATAAGGGAAAAAATTGATGTTTGACCATCAAAAGGTGTGATAAGGTCAAAAAATAGTGGGGACATGAAGTTTTGTCCATTAGTCTGTTCAGCAGTGTATCCAACAACGAACAAACCATCGGACAACCGTTAGACATACACCTTAGCTCAAACAAAACTATCTTGAATTTGCTGATCAAAGGTTTAACCCCCTGTCCGACCTTCTGACAGGCATTTCAACTACTCAACATACTTCACTTGAGGCATATAAATACATATAATAAACAACACACCCTACGATGTTACTCTATAACAACTACACCTGCACTACGATGGCGCACTAAGTCCACATGTACAACACCATAACAATATTAAAATGCATAATATAATATTATTATTAAAAATAATAATTCAAATTTTTGGGACATTACATCCTCTTCACGTTAGAAAATTTTGTTCCCGAAATTCGTGCATATTACGCAAAAGTAAAAATATACCGGAATCGACAAATTACTCTAGATACTTCATTTGCATCTCTTACTTGTGTTCCCATGCCATCTCCTTGGTCTAGCTACTCTTCCACAAAACCTTAACCAAACAGGTTGATCTCTACCTCAAGGTTTGTTCTTTCACATCTAGAATACGCATCGAATGAACTTTAAATGATACATCTTCCTCAATGTGAAGGTCGTCGAAGTTGATCATATGAGAAGTATCCCGAAGATAGTTTCGAAGTATCAAAACATGGAAACAAAATGAATATTCACAAGCTAAGGAGGAAAATCAAGGAGATAAGCCACCTACCTAACCTCCTCGAAAATCAAGAAAGGACCAATATAACGAGATAAAAGTTTTCCTTTCTTCCCAAATCACATAATGCCCTTTTTGTGGAAAACTTTCAAGAAAATGTGATCCCCCACTTCGAACTCCAAAGGTCGTCTTCGTCCGCATAACTCTTATGTTTACTTCGAGCCATTTCCAAATGTCGTTTTATCAATTGAATATTTTTGGTTGTTTCTCGAATCAAGTCTAGACCCAACAATGCACTATCGACCACTTTCACCTTACAAGTAGAAGATTGACAACCATCTATGCAAACTCAATCAAACTTACATGATTTTCCTAATTCCTACTGAAATCAAGGATGCATTCTCGAAGTATGTCTTCAAAAGTTTGGATAGTCCATTCTAATTGACTATCTGTTTAAGGGTGAAAAGTCGTGCTTAACGAAAGTTTAGTCCCCAAGGCTTTTTAGAGACCCAACTAATAATATGAAATGAAATGTGAATCATTGTTCGACATAATAGATATGGGGATCCCATGTAAACGAACGACTTCATCAATGTACTTCCGACAAAGCTTTTCAACTGAGTCGATCGTACGTGTCAGAAGAAAATATGCAGATTTCATCATTTGATCCACAATCACTAAAATAGCATCACTTTCCTTCCTCAACTTTGGAAAACCCACCATGAAATCTATTGAGATCTATTCCTACTTCCACTCAGAAACAAGCAATGGTATAAGAAATCCTCCTAGACATATATGTTTGGCTTTTACTTGCTGACAAGTAAGGCACCGCGATACAAAATCTGCCACAACTTTTTTCATCCCTATCCACATGAAATGATGAGTACTGTCATGAATCATTTTGATGTCACCGGGATACACCTCCAAATGAGCATGATAAGATTCATGTAGAACCGCATCTCGAAGAGATTTAGGAACAAATAAGCAATTTTAAAATCGCAACCCGACATCTGCCGCCATTGTCCATCTATCGAGACCATGATCGCTAAGAATGTAAATATGATATGCCTCCACCTCATCATCACCATGTTGTGCATCAGTAACCTGTATAATCAAAGTTGATTGAGCTACAACCATAAATAAGGTAGCGATCCTATGCCTTCACAACCTTCAACCCAAATTGGTTTAAATACTCACAGCATCTCCCACTCGTTTACTACGGGACAAGCAAGAGAGCAACAAGTCTTATAACTCAAAGCTTCTGCCACTACATTCGCCTTTCTCGAATGACACTCAAGATTAAAATTATATTGATCCAAGTATTCAATCCAACGACGTTGTTGCATGTATAAGTCTTATTGAGTAAACACGTACTTAAGAGACTTATAATCAGAAAATACTTTAAAATTTTCACCATATAAGTAGTATAGGATAATTTTGCTACCCCTCCAAGCTCTAGATCATGTATAGGATAATTTTGCTCAGGAACCTTCAACTGTCGCAAAGTATATGCCACGACTTTTCCATTTTGTATCAACACACACCCCAATCCTTCCTTTAACATATCACAATAGACTATTTAACTGATACCCCATTCCGGAATAACAAGAATCCGATGTTAATAAGTCCTTCAATAGTAGAAAACACTCATGCATTTTGAGTTCCATTTGAACTTAACGCCTTTGTGAGTAAGCCTTGTCAAAGGGGCCACTAAACAAGAAAAGTTCTAAATGAAATCAATAATACCTCACGAGCCCCAAGAAACTTTGAATTTCGAATACAGATTTAGGCCACTCCCAATTAGTAATAGCCTTGATTTTAGAAGGATCCGCTACCACATCCCAGTAGAAATGACATGATCGAGAAACGAAACCTTCTGCAACTAAAACTCGCATTTTGAGAATTGGCATAAAGTTGATGTTCCTAAAGTATTTTAAGAATAATCCGAAGATGTTCGCAATAAGCCTACTTCGATGGTGAATAAATAAGAATGACATTAATGAAAAAAAAATAAACCGATCGAGATAAGGGTGAAAAATCCGATTCATTAAGTCCATGAACGCTACTGAAGTATTCGTAAGACCGAAAGGCATTACGAGAAACTCATAGTTCCCATACTAAGTACGAAAAGTTGTCTTCTGTATATCCTCCTTTCGAACTCGTAACTGATAGTATCCTAAATGTAGATCAATCTTCGAAAAGAACTTTGAATACAAGGTAAATGAAATTTATTCTTAATTGTTACTTGGTTCAACTTACGGTAATCAATACACATTTATGTACCGTCTTTCTTCGGCACAAACAATGTCAGAGTACCCCAAGGTGAAGTACTAGGTCTAATAAAACCTTTATGTTTAAGATCCTTGATTTGCAACCATAACTCATCCAACTCTTTTGGAGCCAAACGGTATGGTTAAATTGCAATTGGTTGTGTCCTCGACATTAAATCAATAACGAACTCTTCTTAAACATCCAGAGTAAGTTCTATTGGATCATCGGGAAATACTCTGCAAATTCACATACTACAGAAGGAAACTGAATCTCTGAAACCACCTCATTAAATACAAAAAGGCTAGATAGCAAGTCATGAAGACTAGTCCGAGTACGACAATGATTATAAGGGAGAAAGAAGGACTATCCCCTATAAAAATGACATTGACTCCCTCCAAAGTTGTTGCACCCTGAATCCCGTAAAACTCAAGGATGTGAGCCTATTCCCTTTGTAAAAAAAAGGAAATGAAAAATATATAGTTTGAAAGAAAGAAAATAAAGATGGGAATTCTTATACTTCACTTCTTTCACTTTTCATTCTATAGCATTGCCTATTATCAGAGTACATATAAAGAAAAGCTATACTATAGCTTGCGTACAACCTTTATATTGAATCAAGATATATACTTAGCCTGCATATGGCTTTTATATCAACACATAAGTAAATTCTATGTTTACAACTTCAATAAGCTACATGCTCCAACAATACATAATCTTGCAAAAACCTATGAGTCTACATGATGAATATTACAATTTTTTTCTAGCCCCAAAAACCTCAAGGGCTAGAACAAAATGTAAGAGACGAATATTTCATACCACAACTTCAAACTTCAAATTTAATACGACATAAACTTCAACTTCTATATTACTAAGGCCAAGTAGATAACATGCTTGCGGCCAACAAAATACAAGATAATGGACATATCTTCAACACATGTATAATTACTTTGGGTCATCTCATTGATGCCTCTTGCTAGCTTCCATACCACAACAATGTTATGATATGATATAGAAAAGAAAAATGAACAAGTTAGTCTACTAGATAACACGGTACGTGCGATGTTATACGGTGCCATAATGTGTAAACATTCCATATATAAGAATGAATACAATGCAACTTCAATGCAATATAACTCGACTCGATTTTGACTTCACTTTTAAACTTCAACTTCTAAAAATTTGAGACTAGTGTCTAAACTTCTTTTCTTCAAAAATAAGGTTCTTTCATGTACCCTCTATAAATCTGTAAGCCTCAATATTAATTTAACACTAAATTGCTCAATTTACAAACCGTCAGAGTTAATTTGAGAATAAAACCAAAGTTTAGTAAATGGAATAAAAATAAAGTTTATTTTATTTTCCCAAACATTGCAGAAGTTATACGTTCACATAATTCTATGCTAATAAAGGGGGAAGAAGAGAGAGGGGGAGATGCCAACTTCAACCTAAACTTCTCCGATCTGAGAGGATAAGAAGGCTAACGGAGAAATGATTAGCAGATTCTTAATCCTCGTTTCGCCCTCGTCGTATCCATGATTGGGTGAAAAACCATTGAAAGGCAACTAGGGCTCATCTTTCCAACTACTTTCGGAGGGATTCCAGTGACCAAATCCTAAGGTACGGGTAGAATTAGAGACTTTGTTATCAAATTGAGAATATTGATGTATTAGAATTGAGAAAATTTGGAAAAATTAGAAAAAATAGGGTCACAATTACCATTCACAGGAAAAATACTATTCATGGGTAAAATATTGTTCACGGGGTAGAATACTATTCACGAGCAGAATTACTATTCACGAGTACTGTTCACGGGTATTCACAGGTACTATTTATGGGTATTCACATGTATTGTTCATGATTACTATTCATATTCTCTTTATAAAAGTTAAGTAGAGATGATGTTGAACGAGAACTTTTCTTAGGACAAAGCCTTTATATCTTACAGTTTTTTTTAATAGTTCCAAATTATATTAAGGATGACTAAATTTTTATAAATTGATGATGCAGTACAAGAATGAGATTTTGTTAAACTTGAGTGGTTTTTGTCTAGAAGAATACACTTGAGATTGAGGTTTAATCGCTATGGATAGATATAGATGAACTAGAAACTTCTCTGGAACTGAAAGATAAGTGATTTTTG